>CM035414.1:193410582-193450582 GCA_020310875.1 Ceratopteris richardii | reverse complement strand
ATGGGGGGTGCTTTATATTTTATTTCTTTTGTTGATGATTTTTCTAGGAAAATCTGGGTGCAACTACTCAAATCAAAAGATGAAGCGTTTGCTTCATTTAAGAAATTTCATGCATTTGTGACTACCCAAACAGGTAGAAAGCTGAAATGCTTACGTATGGATAATGGGGGTGAGTTCACAAGTTCTGAATTCAAAATTTTTTGTGAAAATTTACGCATAAAGAGGGAGCTTACTGTTCCATACGGCCCCTCTTCTAATGGTGTTGCAGAAAGGTATAATCAGACTCTTTGTGCAATGCATGCTGTCCACAGCTAATCCCCCTCATGTTTTTTTGGGGAGAGGCTCTTAAAACTGTAGTACATATATGCAATCGATCCCCTCACATGTCTTTGAAAGGTGACACCCTGAAGAGGTTTGGTATGGCAAACTTGCTTCATATGATGACTTATGCATCTTTGATTGTGAAGCTTTTGTACATGTAAGGCCTGAGTTGAGGAGTAAACTTGATGCTAAATCCATTAAAGGCCTCTTCATGTGATATGGTGAAGAAGGTGAAATGGTTATAGAATATGGTTACCTCAGCTGAAAAAGGTCATACGCAGCGGGGATGTTGTTTTTAATGAGGCAAGGCTGCTACAAAATAATGTTGCCTCGAAACATGTCCATAAAAAGGTCACATTTCAGTAAGACCAGCCACATGTTAGGCCTATTTCAGACCCTAAGGATGCACTACATATGGCTGAAAATGTAGACGATCCAGTGGTTGTTGAGCAAGATGATGTTGGACAGCAAGAAGAGGCTCCCGATGGGCATATGCAGCCACCTATCCATGCTGAAAGCAGGGCTGGAAATGATGTACAACAGCCCATGAACAATGAAGAAGTTGATGTACCTCCTGATGTAGATCCATTATTGGGTAATGTGGATCATTGGGTAAGAAGATCTACACATCCTAGGAGGCGAGTGAATAGATATGACCCCTCTATACATTACATTATGTTATCAGATGAGGGTGAGGCTCTTACTTATAAAGAGGCAAAGCTATATGAGCATAAGAAGAAGTGGGAGTCAGCCATGCAGGAAGAGATAAAGGCCTTGCATGCAAATGATACTTGGGATTTAGTTGAGTTGCCCAAAGGAAAGAAGGCCATTCCCAACAAGGGGGTGTACAAAATCAAAACTATTGATGGCAAACCCAAGTATAAGGCAAAGCTGGTTGTTGAGGGATATGCCCAAAAAGAGGGCATTGATTTCCAAGACGTGTTCTCTCCAGTGGTGAAAATGACCATATTACGTGTGTTGTTTGCTCTCACAACTGCTTTGGATTTGGAATTATTCCAAATGGATGTTAAAATAGCCTTTCTGCATGGTGATTTAGACGAAGAGCTGTACATGAAACACCATTATGTGATTCCGACATGGCAGGTGATGTGGATACACGGAAATCCACACGTGGCTATGTTTCACTCTTGCTGGTGGTGCTGTATCATGGTACAACGGACTGCAAAAGATTGTTGCTTTGTCTACTACTGAGGCTGAATATATTTCAGCCATTGAGGCTTCTAAGGAAGCAATATGATTAGCATGTCTTTGCAGTGAGTTTGGTTTGCTTGACAGAGCACCTATGCTTGGTTGTGATAGCCAGAGTGCCATATGTTTGACAAAGAATGCCATGTTCCATACACACACAAAACATATTGATGTGCGATATCACTTCATTCGAGAAGGCTTTGAGGATGGCCTTATCAGAGTGGTTAAGGTCCATACATCACAGAACCTTGCAGATGTTCTCACTAAGTGCTTACCCAAAGCACAACATCAGTTATGTATACAGATGGTGGGAGTCACTTAGCTCAAAGGCGCCATTTATGCCTTTAAATGGAAGGTTGTTGGGGTAAAGTCCTAAATGACCCCTTTGTAGTGTATACATGTGTATATGCCTATTTATAAAGGTTATGTCACTTATTCTTTATTTTTTGGGGCAAGTTCAATGTGAACTTGGCCAACCCTAAAAGGGTTCTATATAACATAACTTAATAACATTTTGGGGCTCTCTCATTCATGAGCTCCTCCAAAACTAGTCGACCGATTCTCTCTCTCTCTCTCTCTCTCTCTCTCTCTCTCCCCCCAACCAGCTTCCCCTTCGTGTTCAGCTAGCGCCTCCATTCCAGCCTAGCGCCTCCACTTCTGAGGCACATACACGCGTCCTCTATCCCTTGAGCACCATATCCTAACTCTTTCATAAATGACCCCTTTATAGTGTATACATGTGTATATGCCTATTTATAAAGGTTATGTCACTTATTCTTTATTTTTTGGGGAAAGTTCAATGTGAACTTGGGGAAGGTTATGTCACTTATTCTTTATTTATGTCATCTTCAGCTGGTGCCTCCATTCTAGCCTAGCGCCTCCACTTTTGAGGCACATACACGCGTTCTCTACCCCTTGAGAACCATATCCAAACCCTTTCATATACCTCTTGAGAACCATATCCAAACCCTTTCATATATATATATATATATATATATATATATATATATATATATATATATATATATATATATATATATATATATATATATATATATATATTAGTATGTACTATATCTATTCTTAACTTTTTGTCAAAAATTTACGTCACTCCAGGTAATGTCAGAAACATTTTATGGTATCGTCAGATGTCGGATAAACGTCAGACATCAGAATTCAGGAAAACAGAATTCAGGAAAACGTCGGGAAAAACTATGGGTATAATGTACAAAGGGATGAGCCGTGGGTGCTCACAAAATCTCATCTTGATCCGTATCTACCTTGCCTTAACATGGAAGTAGTCCATGGTAGTGGACTACTTCCATACCATCTTTCTCTCTTAATAACCAATCATCTAGGTATCCAGAGTCCCATGACTATTGGGCCACTAACCAGCTCTTAGACGAACTACATGATCATTGATCACGAATGTGGAAATCATATGGTAGCCTCCACTGAGAGAAAGATACACATTGTCAAGACCTCTATGGAACTGAAGAGAGCACTCCTCATAAAACTCGAGGGATAATCACCATACGAGTAACAAGCTCCAAAAGTGTATCTCAAAAAACCCACCTCATCGTATACTCATAGAGGTTCGGCTGACGTGGGGATATCTGCAACCAATATGATATATCCAATCTTGTGCATTGGATAGAGGCCTACAAACTCATAACCCCCAATGCATCTTGCCTATGTTGCCCTAAGCATCCATCCATCAAAAAGCTCACGGCTCACTACTAAAAAACAACATTGATGAACTCCACTATTTACCAAATGTGGATTTAAACCATCTGTGCTTTCTTGGTCTCCTTCATCAAGAGAATCAAGGTACCAAGAGACGATTTGAGTCTTCGATGGTAATGCCATAGCACATGGTTCGCCCAAAAGGGTGCCCACGAACACTTGAATAATTAGTGTATCCAATAACACTATACGACTCTACCTAGCCCTCCATTTTTGAGGATGTCTTAGCTTGAAGATCCACACATGTTCTGTTTCGCATAAACATCCATCAGTGGTAATCCATTGAACCTCGAGGAGAGTGCATCCTTAAGATGTAATAGGGACCAAGCTATGGTCTTTGGCTCAAACAATATAAGTGAAAAAAATGTAGTGAAATGCATAGATGCTCTAAAAAAATCAAAACAAAATGATGCGTAAATAATGCTATCAAATAAAAAGACATCGTGAATGCACCCTTCTCTAGAACTGATGGAGGAACTAAATTCCTCAATCACATGACAAATACCCTCACGTGACTACTGAGGATCTTAATCCTCATCATAAAGTAGATGTCATCAATGACTCAACTCAAAGAGTAAGTCCTCTATAACATGGAAGAAGTTGATTAGAAGTCGAGAAAAAAAAAAAAATTCTCTCTCACCAAGTAATCTCCATCTGTGATCAAGGAGAACCTATATCCTCTATCCTGTGGCTAGCACTAACAAGCACTGGCCACTATACATGCAAGACAGAAACATGTAGAGATGTTGCACTCTCAAGTAGTCTCATGGCATGACATGAATCATCCCTAGTTCCTATGATCTACTCTATGAAAGTCCTCTAAAAAACCTAGTGCCCATGGATATGGAGGTTGATATTGTATGCTACCTCAAATGTCATCTACCAATCCTTCAACTAGTAACTAGATCAACTACAATGATCAACAAAACAAGAATTTATATGGCTATAGAGGGGTACATATACTACACCAACCGGTGAGGATTGTTGGTTTTTAAGGGCCACAATTAATATAGAGAGAGAATATAAAGAGATAATAGAGAGACACAATAGAGACAATGTACACAAGAGATTGGCAAAAGGGGCCAAAGAGCTTCAAAAATAATACTCAAAATACTTACGAAAATGCTGCAAAACCCCAGAGTAGAGCTTGGGAGATGGTATGGTACATGAGATGTGTGTATAGTGCATATGAGGTGGTGTTTATATAGGTTTGTGTGCCCACCTAAAAGCTATGTGAGAAAACCACTCGAAAAGTCTAAAAAGCCTAGTTTTGAAAATCGCGGCAAAAAATCTGAGTACATTTTTTTTACGATTTTTTGACTTTTTAAATGTTGCTTTTGATTGCTCTTGGTTTGGAAAGATCTTGACCATTGATTTTTGAGTTTTTTGATGCTTCAATCTTAGCCTCGATGAAAAATAAATTTTGTCTTGAAATTAGGGTTTTGATTTTGAACCCTTTAAACACCTCCAATACTGACATGTGATATATCACTAGATAGCTCTTGAGAGCTCTTTGCAAAGATCTAATTAATTTTTTTTGCATGTTTTGACGAATTTCGACTATCTCCGAGCTTGGGTTGGCCAAGTTGACTTCGTCTAAAACTGATCAAAATTGAGAATATATGTGCAAACCCTCTCGTGGAAGTTTGAATTTCCAACAATTCCCTTTAACCTGACACAAGGGGATTAAGCCAGGCTAGGTATAAATGTTTTGCTAGATAAAAATATTGTAAAATGATGTTGCTAGCTGAAAAAGTGGTGAAGGTACCTCTATAGATCATGCCCACTGTCCATAAGAATACATAAGACTGTTGACATGAAGAGCACTCCATACTATAGAAAAAGAGAACTCCTAAAATTTCCCATATGCTCTTCTCATCCAAATACTGGCATGGAAGGATAGAGTTAGGGAAAGCAAAAGACAAAATATAGATTATGGACCCAAACATACTTTCTTAACTATCAAGGTTGATCAAGCCTCTCTAATCAAAATCAGATGTCCTTATCGCTACGTATCCATAAAAGAAAATATGTATAGACAAGATGATATAGTTTAGCATGAATAGTTTAGGGATGACGAAGTTTCAATGTCCACTCCATCTATTTCATCTTGTATATTGGTATTTGCTTCTGCAACCTTTGTTTCTTCTTCTTTCTTCTTGAAACAAAATTTTGCCTTGTGTCTTTCCACCATAAATTTTGCAAGGATTAATAACAAAACAATCTTCTTCTTTGTCGTTTGGTTTTCGAGAGCGCTTACATTTCTTATGCTTTTTGACCTTAGCTGCAAAATAATTTCCTTGAGGTTCTCTTCAGTTTTTAACCTCTTCTCCTCCTTTTGAATTGCTGTCATTACTCTGTCAAGATTTGGATTAGTCTGGTTTTGGAGAATAGTGACAATCATACTGAAAGTAGAAGGTAGACTAATGTTGAATCCTTCATTTCTAATTGGAAGAAGGATATTAGAAGTGATATAAGTGATTGTTGTGTCCTTGTTCCAAATAGTCCTTCCAACTTTATCCATGCTTCTCTTGCACTTTGGATGCCAGTAAGATGATGGATAAACTCATTACTTAGGCTCATATCTATAGTTGACAAAGCTTTTCTGTTCCATGACATAGCTTCTGCACTTGGTCCTAAATCTACAGGTAAAGTAGGAACTCCTCCTGCCTGGGTACTTCCTCTTGCACCACATGATGACGATGATGATGAGGCAGCACTTTGAGCCTGTTGAGCTTGATTCATATAATGGTCTTATGGAGCTTCTGTATATAAACCAATACCTACATACGCAAGTCTTCTAAATTCTACTTCAACTTCGTCTCAAAGATAAGTGATCATGAGATAATATTGCAGCCTTGTTTGCCAATCGTGAAAATTATCACCCTTGAATCTATCAGCAACCATGGAGTTCATAGCCATATCTCTCACTTAAGCAAGTATGTGCTCAAGGAAATTCTCTTAAAATATTCTCAAAGTTCTCAAAATATACCTTGTTTGATACCAATTGTTGGTTTTTAAGACCCACAATTAATATATAGAGAGAGTATAGAGAGAATAGAGAGAGACAATAGAGACAATGTATACAAGAGATTGACAAAAGGAGCCAAATAGTTCAAAAAATAATACTATAAGTGCTCCAAAACCCTAAAGTAGAGGTTGGGAGATGATATGGTACATGAGATGTGTGTATATTGCATGTGAGGTGATGTTTATATAGGTTTGTGTGCCCACCTAAAAGCTATGCAAGAAATCACTCCAAAAGCCTAAAAAGTTGAGTTCCACAAATTGCGGCGAAAAATCCGGTAGTACGCTTTTTATGATTGTTTTTTTTAAATTTTTTTAATGTTGCTTTTGATTGCTTTTGTTTGGAAAGATTTGGACCATTGATTTTTGTTCTTTTTGATTCTTCAATCTCAATTCTAGATGAAAATTAAATTATGCCCTAAAATTAGGGTTTTGATTTTGAACCATTAAAACACTTCCTTCCAATGCTGACATGCGACATATCATTGGATTCTTGAGTAGCTCTTTGCAAATATGTGATAGAAAATTTTTGCACATTTTGACCATCTCTAACCTTGGTTGGACCAAGTTGACTTTGTCTAAAACCGACCATAACTGTAGATATATGTGCAAACCCTCTTGTGGAAGGTTGCTCCAACAAGGATCCATATGATGATCCGATAAGATCTTATACCTATGAGACCATAAGGATCCATCGTGGATCAATCCAACTATCTTGGGTCTCCAAAAAGATCCCTGGAGAATACCCCTCATCCTAGAGATACACATTATCTATGTGACCTCTAGTGATCACGAGGTAGATGAGGTGGATCAATCAAACTATCTTGGGTGGTAGCCAGAGGTACACATCACACCACGAGGTAGAGGGTTGGCACTCTCTATCCCATAACAAGCCTATCATTGTGGAAGCTGTTGGGATACCACCATAGAGGCACCAAGTTATCCCTAGTCCTCTATTAACCTCTAGCCATAATGTGCTAATGTCTTCCACGAAGGCTTGAGATCTTGGCAGGCATAGGCTTCACCAAAGATCCTCTCGACTATCTAGCTACGGTCAGACCAAGTCACCATACTCAGAATCTCGAGAGTATGCATCAAAAGAATACTCGTCAAACTTGGCACCTTGAGGAGTCTTTCATATGCCTAACCCCATTGTCCTACATAAAAATGGTCCCTAAAGATCCCCAAAAACTCCTACTCTGAGGCTTAGGTCATAAAACCACTGGCACATATGTCATAAGACTCTGTCCACTATGCTGAGCAAGTATCGATCAGGCCCTCTTGAGTCTTTTCATTCCCTCTCATCACCCCTAGGGTTTTGGGAAGGAATGGGGTGGCAATAATTCCATGGAAACAAGCCAAGGCTGATATGCAGTCTATAGAGAATGCCTCTGTGCTTGAGGATGAAAGTATGCGCTCTTGACGTAGCTTGTGCATGTCTGTAGGGTATGGAAGTTGTCATACCTTCCATTGGCTGGTCCTGATTGGCTAACAAGAATGGCTGAGAGCTTATGGGCTGTGAAATCTTTTCCATGATGAGGAGAAGATGGAGTGACTTGGAGTGCATAATGGAGGTTGGGGCATGTGAGGTAAGGCCCTCTTCTCCTTTGTGCTATATTTGGCAAAAAGAGTGCCATGCCAAGGTGTAGCGGAGAGGACCCACCTCCATTGATTTCCAACCATCTTTCTATAAAAACTCACTTTTCCAAAACTTCCATTTTTTTAAACACACACCCTTTATCAAGTTTTCAGCCATCTAAAGTTTGTTGTAAAATAAGAGGAAAAGAATCTTGCATCCTTATATGCTGCTGATGTGGCATGCCAATTTGATTGCCATGTGGCTGCATATGTGGCAGCTACAGGCTGAACTGCCCTGAAAGTCTTAGGCCGTAGCTCAACAGGAGGGAACTGCCTATGAATAACCTGCCACAGAAGAGAGGTGTTAACGGAGGTTAAGGTGGTGGTGGGTATGGAGTGATAAGGTGGCATGTCAGCTGTCCTATGAAGGGACTCAGCCCCCTCAAGGGGGGCAGCCAGTCATCATGGATGGCCATAGCTGCCTCGTCGGTGGCTTGGGTCTCCCATAAGGGCTAAGCCAGCCTTACTTCATATACTCCTCTCCCGGTCAACCTGCCCTCCTCTCCATCCACCTCTTTCTGAGTGAGCAGGTTAACCCTCTTGAGGCTTGCCAGCGAACACCTTTTCGCTTAGCAGCAGGAAACAAAAAATTTTCTCCTCTCAACCATCACAAGCTGTCCTCAGAAATCACCGGGAGGTGTATGTGTGTGTGTGTGGGAACAGCTCCCCCTTTCTACCCCATGGCACCCAAGGGCAGCCATGGTACCTTTCCCCCTTCCGATCAATAAATAAAAGGATGGATTCATGGCTTCCAACAAGGGTGTAGATGGGGAGATCCATTCATCTGGCCACTTACCTACATGGAAAACACAACAGGTCTTACCTGTGTTCTCCAACAATTGGCATGCATGTGCTCCTGTTGCTCCTTCCTCTTACTGGAAGCGTCCCATACCACCCCATGCAAGAGGGTGTGAAGCTTGTCAAGCTTAGCCATCCTGGCTCCATGAGCTCTGATGGTTTTGTGCACGTGTTTTGTTCACATTGCCTTGTCTTCTCCATATGATTAGATAGCTTCTCTGATATCGATGTTAGATCTTCCAAGGTCCTCCTTTCTGGACAAGTCAAGTCATAAGCCATATTTACAAACAATAGAAAGATGGACATCAGACTCACCTCCCAACCATAGGGTGCACAACGGCCCACTCTCGAGCCTCGGAGCCTGCAGCCAAGCACGTGACAGCCCTCGCAAGGGCATGGTGTCTCATGCCACTGAATCCACACTCTACAGGGGTGTGGATGACTCCACCATGGCCAAGAGTCCAAAAGCCTCATGAGAGGAATTAATAACAAATGAGCCCATGGATCCTATTTATAGTCTCATTTAAGAAGGTGGCTTGGTACACACTTCGGCGGACACTCCACACTCGGCTGAACACTTGAACTACATACGGCCATCTTGATGTCCTTTTGGTTTGCAAGCATAATAAGAGTTTTTAGGCTTGTTCCTTGTAGTGCACATTTTCTTGATCTTTTATTTTAGGATATAACCAAACAACCATGGTTGGCTCTCATGTTATCAAATGCCAAACACATGTTGGGAGTAGGTAGGCCCACATAGGTGATCGGATCTTTCACACTAGAATACCATGCACACCAAGGTGGAACTTTGCACTCAGTTCGGTGCGTACAATACGAGTTTCAAATGGAACCCCGGGTTTGATGTGTTCGGTGCGTTGTTCGCTCAATGTGTGTGTGTATGTATATGTATATATGTATGTATGTATGTATGTATGTATGTATGTATGTATGTATGTATATAAGTATGTATGTATGTATGTGTGTGTGTGTGTGTGTATGTATGTATGTATGTATGTATGTATGTATGTATGTATGTATGTATGTATGTATGTGTGTGTGTGTGTGTATATATATATGTGTGTGTGTGTGTGTGTGTGTATGTATGTATGTATGTATGTATGTATGTACACACACACACACACACACACACACACACACACACACACACACACACACACACACACATATATATATATATATATATATATATATATATATATATATATATATATATATATATATATATATATATATATATATATATATATATATATATATATATATATATATATATATATATATATATATATATAATCAATCTAGAATTGATTTCTTTGATAGAATCATCAATATACATACTACTTACTAACTTAGTACAGTCTAGAATCTACAAGAGAATGCATTGAAATTTGACAGAATGACATGAATCATGATACATCGGAGTCCGGACATATGATTTCATAATTCATAAATGAACAAACATATATACACATTACACATTACACATTGCTCATTCAATAATTAACATTACACAATGACACCGAAATTCTCAAAGGACCATAAATATCAAAGCATAATATATACATGTCTTGATATAGAAACACTAAAGTCTACTACATATCATGAAAATCAAGATGATTAGCCTCATCTCAAATATGAATCATAGATGATATACAATCCACCTAAATAATCAAAATTGATCATCCTTTGAGCTTGAAGAATCAAGATCTGTTGCTATTAACTCGGTATGAGTATCAAAATCTATCATTGCCATCTCAAGGGGAATCACATGTAGATCATTAGTATCATCCAAATCAGAATCAGTAACTTGTAGAGGCTCCCACTCCATGGTTTGCGATGCTCCTCAACCACCACTAGAGCCTTTGCTAGAGATGAGGAGAGCCAAAGCTCTAGCACGAGTCTTCGAGGTTATTCCATCGCCTTAGAGTGGCCATATCAGGGATGTTTGGACTTAGAGAAGACTCTAAATGTGCATAAGGGCAAGGTGTTGGAATTTGGGGCCCCGGGATCTTCCAATACTAAAAACCTTTGAGCATACACACCAAGGTAGTCCGGTGCATTCGGTGCGTGTAAAGTGCGAGGACCGAATGGTATCCGAAGGTAAGGTGCGTCATTAGAAATACATATATATCCATAAGAATCTTATATACATGCTTAATATATATATATATATATATATATATATATATATATATATATATATATATATATATATATATATATATATAAAGCATGTTAAAGCTTGCAAATAACAAATTACAACCATTAATGAATCATGTAGTAATTATAAAATAAAACTTCCGATATGTTTTACAAATTAACTTCAACCCATGCACAATGTGAGTGTAAAGGGCAACAAGATATCTCTTTTTCTACCAAAATATGACACTCTCAATCCTCCATGCAAACAAATAGAACAATGATTGGAAGTTTGTTTCTTCTTCAAATCTATCGCTTCCATACACTTAGATTGTTTGGTTCCCTACATAAATACAAGTTTTTAGATGAAGAAAAGGTTTAAAGCATGAATTTTACCTCTTTTTGAATAGAGAATGACCAGAAAACTTTCCGCTCATGTGTGCCATTACTTTGAGCTTGTATTTATTTTTAAGAAGCATAATAAGAGCAAAAGCATGCATGCAAACCAATAGATGTACTGATTTCAATGTTTATTAATGTAAGCAAAATTGCTTACTCACTAATATAGATGGCCAAATTACAGAATGGAAGTACTACTCAACCATATGATGGTGCACTCATTAGATGGAAGAATAGACAAGAAGATGATGTACAGAATTCAGATTATGCTGTTATAATCTGAGTGTGTGTGAAGCAAATGAGCAACGGAGTGAACCTAACCTCTCAAGATAGTGCAACAAATCTGAAAATCAGCAAACCCTAATTCTGAAATTAGGGTTCAGAAACCCTAAAAACAGAAAATAGGATTAACTTACAAAAGATAGCTGCCACAAACTTGTAGAAGACTCCTTGCTCCAAGAGAGTAGCCTCTCCTTCACCTCTCCTTAGCCTCCAAAGCTTCAGAACTCCGAAATTGACACTATGTGAGCATCAACTCTTGCTTGAATTATCCAAAAGTGATCCCATGACCTCCTTTTTATAGCCTTGTAGTCTCCAAAATAAAGCCATCTTTGACTTATAACCTAGCTTTTATATGTTTTGTACTTCTAGAATCTCAGAAATATGCATCCACCATTTTTGGACAGAAATTAGGGTTTGAGTTTTCTCCTACCTCTGACCTCTGATGATAGAATGAAGCATATCACTAGATAGCTCTCATGAAGCTTTATCTATCTAGCCTAAAAAAGTTTTACCTAAAATGTATAAAAAAATGGCTAAGTCCTAAATTGGATTTGCTGGAAATGGACCATATGTACATTGATTTCCAACACAAGGGCTATTTAAGGTTGGGAGGAGAGTCGAAGGTAGCGAATTGAAATCTTTCAATTGGTATTAGAGCCTAGGAAGTAGGCTTCGGCAAGTTTGGTAGATTCGATAAGGCTCATGGGCACCTAATGACCTCTAGAAAAAGGAGCTTTGGCTCTTTGTATCTGAAATGGTACAAAAAGTAGCACACATCACTTTGAGAAGTTAGCCCAATAAAGATTAGGATGTATCTCCCAATCCATAGGTTGGATTTAGAGGTGTGAGGTACCGTCATAATGAACATTCCAATGCAAGCACCGGATTGAGGGTCCAAGATACCTAGCATGGATGAGAACCAAGTTCAAGATATTGAGGTCGAGAATAAGGGCTCAAGTCACCAAGGTTGCGAATAAGAAGGTTCAAGAGACCATGTTGAGAACAAGAAGGTTCAAGAGATTGTGCAAGGGAGAGGATGTTAATTCAAGGGGAGATTAGGGGCTGATCATTAAGGACAATGATCCCTAAAAGGAAAAGAGAGTGTTAGATCCAAGAAATGATAGGAAGGAGATGGTTGAACCACAACCTAAGAGGGAGGATGAGGAAGGAATCCTCGACCATGGCTTTTGGGGCAAGTGGTTAGCGCATCATACTCCTAGCTGGTAGGTCATGAGTTCAATTCCCCTTAGATGCAACAATTGGTATTAGAGCTTCTGAGAGAGAGGGAGAGAGAGAGAGAGAGAGAGAGAGAGAGAGAGAGAGAGAGAGAGAGAGAGAGAGAGAGAGAGAGAGAGAGAGAGAGAGAGAGAGAGAGAGAGAGAGAGAGAGAGAGAGAGAGAGAGAGAGAGAGAGAGAGAGAGAGAGAGAGAGAGAGAGAGAGAGAGAAGATTTACGTGCGAACGTATGAGAGGATAGAAAGTGAGAGAGCTTCAAGAATAATGAGCAATTGTTCAACCAAATCAAGAAATTCAAAATCCTATAGAACTCTTGCTCATAGAGCTTTCGAATAAATGGATGGAACCCATTATTTGGTATTATTGTCGATTGACCACTTGTAGAAGACTTTGACGTTGATTGTTAGAAATGAAAGGCATGCCCAAGCTTCAAGGGATTCGCTTTCTTGCTCATTGGTTCATGGGAATAATTGCCTTTATTGAGGGATAGTTTCTCTTATAGATATCTTCATTTATGTGCATATAAAGAAGGGGCTAAAGAATGTCTTCTTTACCATTTATTCTCTTGTTTTAAGAGAAAAGAGAGAAAAAGGGGGTTTGCTCAATGTATTCATTGAAGGATTATGCTTAATGCATAGTATAGGCATGCATACATATTGAATCATTAATTGAGCACTTCATTTGTTTTCTCATATCCATTATGGAAGAGCTTACTTCACGAAAATTACACTTCACTTTATTGAAGGGTATAAATTAAGCAAGAGGGAAAAATTGATCCCCCCCCCCCCCCCCCCCCCCCCCCCCCCCCCCCCCCCCCCCCCCCTTTCCTTTTTTCACCTTATTGGAAGAGCATGTGAGGATGAAGCCAGAAATGGTTATTATTCACTCTATTCTTTGGATTTAGGATGCATGCATCGAATGCATGGATTCTTTGAAACAAAAAGGGAATGGATTTGATTAGAACAGAAAGCATTCATTTGAATTGAAGAATGCATTGAGCTAGTAGAAGCTACAAATGAACTTGTTTTGCTTAAATTTGTTTCTTGTTCAGCAAACTATCTTAGAGAGGATGCATGGTTGATCATCAAATCTATATATTTGTGCATATATATCAATAAAAGTATCACTATTTAGGGGCAAAAATCATGTTAAATACTTTAGAAGAATGATCAAAGTGCATTCAAGTTATTCTGATATTGGTATTTCTGCACATTGCATTGCTTATAACTTCATATAGGAATGAGTATTTCTTATGAATTTTTGTGGGTTGGTAGATACTAAAGTGTTTATTATGCTCACAAAATTTCATGGAATTGGGAATATGTCTCGTAGGTGAAAAGATCTCAATTGTGAAGACCTATCACAAAAAGCTCTCTCTTTGGAAGGTGTACAACGGTGACTTTACAGAGACTTTTCTCATCATTGGAGTATCCAAATGATGTGATATTTATTGGGCTATTTAACTTATCTTTTGAAGTTTTATTTCTCAAAATTTCATATGATTTGGAATTTTGCTTGAAGGGAAATTGCAAATCTCTCTGACAATTATGTAGGGATTTTCCTCTTGCAAGATTTTGCAGGTTTGCAGAAACTTGAGTGTTTCTCTCAATTGCATGAACGAAATGGAATGAAATTCGAAATTGGGACATAGTGTTACAACACACATACATGAATTTCATAAAATTTGGACAAAAGTTGGGGGCTATAAGGCCTCGTTTGACCCTTTGGTCCTTCTGGTGAGAACTTGCCACAGGTTAGGTCTAGCAATTATGCCATTTCTCTTTGATGGATTGTCCAATAAAGGTGAATCCTTGGGGACATGGTTGTGACTATTCAAGCTTATTACTCACAAAATTTGGGATAAATTGGACATTTTTTGATAGGTCATTTGATAATTTTTTGTTTTCTAGTCCAATCTTTGAGTTGACAAATTTTAGCATGTATTGTAGACACTATTTTTCATCCTTCTTTCATATGGATGATGAGATTGTAATGCAACTTGATCAACTATTAGTTGCAAAGTGTAGCTTTCAAATGGGCCAAGTTTCATTGGATTTGGAGCTCATTTGTTAGGGTTACTTATGTGTTGTTGGTAGGCATGTATCACTTCCAAGACCCTCTGCCATAAGTTCAGGGTTGGTAGGCCTGTATCACATCTAGGCATGTGTTATTGGAGTTTTGGCCATAAGTTCATGGGCAAACTTCAAATGATTTAATTCCACTTGGAGGTTGAAGCTAACTTTCAGGGCTACATTATTACCAAAAATTATGATTTTTGGAGTTTTCTCGGTGGATCTAATTCTGTGGTCTTTTTTGCGGGTATTACAGTTAATGACATAAGAGCTATATGAGAGATATATGAGACTATAGATTGTTGATTTTTTGGGTTTTTTTTACATGGATTTAGCATGTTTAAAGCTTATAACTTGTATAGATCCGTTTAGTATTATTTCACAAATGTATAAGCTAATATAGGTTTCTTTATGGCGCTTATCATCTGATGTAATTTAGGATCTTGAGTAGTTTGTGTACTCATGATGTAATCTTGTATAGGACTTGGGATCTCATTTCGTTGATGTTTGGAATGTAGAGAAGATTTAGGAAACATCATTTGAGTTCATTACTTCATTTCATTGCATAGAAAACCATTAAATAGGTATGTCATTAACTAGGCGTTTCATCTTCTCACTAGATAACTTATTAGTTACATTTTATTTTTAGAATGAATCTTCAAGAGATTGGATTTCCCATTGTTGAGGCCGAGCTTGAGCGGCTATACATAGAGGAGATCACGACTCTTAATGCCTCGTGAATCGGGGTCTAGTGCTAGTGTTCCGAAAAGGAGCTATAACTTGTTGGCATGGTAGATTCGGTGCGTCGAATTTTTCAATTTATCGGTGCGTTCGATTCGGTGCGGTGCGGTACGTTTTTTTTGTCCGGTTCGTCGTTTCATGGGCACGAATTTTTTACTTGACCTAGTTAGACTATGCTCTATCGCTCTATCGAGCGACTGCCGACTCCCGAGTGCGACGGAGTCACCTTCTGAGCTAGCCTTGGCGACGGAATTCTGAGTTCTCAGCTTTGGCCCTAGCCCCTTACTACTTAGCATTCAGCAAGTCAGCCCCCCTCCTCCCCCCCCGAGTTCATACATCAGTGTCCACTGTCTTCACTCGGCTGCAGCTTGCCTCAGCGATTCAACCCGAGAGAGAGAGAGAGAAAGAAGGAGAGAGACTAGAGTTATAACTTATAACTTATCTGTGACACCATGCCTCGTGGAATCTCACCATTATGGGGTATTCATACCACTCATAATGAGTTGGTGAATAATACTTCATCCGGTTCTGGTACAAGAAGATGGGCATGTAAGTATTGTGGCAAGCAATTTTCTACCACAACTACACGTCTTATTCGACATGTATCAGGACTAGGAGGATCAGGCATTAGTGGATGCACAGAAGTTCCAGAGGACATTGCAGAGATTGTGCGCAAAGAGCATAAGCTTTCTCAAGATGCTGCAATGGCTCGTCGTCGTGAGTTTCTTGCAGCTTCTCAGGATATATTAGAGGAAGTTGAAGAGATAGGACAAAGTGCTAGCACATTGAAAAGTCGCACCTCTTCTGTACGTGATGAGAATGAAGGTTCTAATCCATCGGAAGAACATTCATCTAAAAAATTTAAAGCATCACATTCCTCTCTTCATTCCACTTTTTTATCCACTGGCTTGCTGAAGCAACGCCAGAGAGTAGCTGACATAGAGATAGAGCGTTGCATACTTGAGTGCAACATTCCCTTCAATGTTGTTCGCACAGATGCATGGAAGAGAATGGTAAAAGCAATAGCTCAAGCAGGTCCTTCTGATGATTGGCATGGAGTTGATTACAAGAGGTTGCGCACTTCCATGCTCATAGAAGAGAAAGAGAGAATTGAGAATCTTCTAGAGCCCATTAAGTTGGGGTGGCAAACATATGGATGCTCCATTCTATCCGATGGATGGAGTGACATTCGACATCGTCATATCATAAACATAATGGTCTCTAGTTGTTTGGGAACTTATTTTCTTAAGGCAATTGATTGTAGTCGTGCTGGCACACGCATCACTGGAGAGTTTATATTTGAGCACATTAAAGCTGCCATTGAGGAAATTGGTGTGCAAAATGTTGTACAAGTTATCACCGATAATGCCTCAAACTGTAAGAGAATGGGAGAGTTGGTAGAGGCTGAGTTTCCTAGCATTGTATGGAGTCCATGCGCTGCACATTGCTTAGATTTGTTGATCGAGGATATAGGGAAGCTCTCTTGGCTATCTCCTGTGGTCAGTGATGCAAAAAAGGTGATTTCTTTCATACGTAAGAATCACCAAGCATTAGCTATTTTTCGAGCTTATAGTGAGAAAGAGTTGATTCGTCCAGCAGAGACCCGATTTGGCTATGTCTACCATGTCTTTGCCAGACTACATGTATGCATGGATGCACTACGCATGACAGTTGTAGACCCTCGATGGCGGAGCATGGCAAGAGGACGCACAGAGAGAGCAAATTTTGTGCAACGAAAGATATTCGACATGGATTTTTGGGCAGAGATAGAGTGCATTATGCCTATCTTGCGACCGATTCATATAGTTCTACGATTTGCCGATATGGAGGGTTCTACACTTGGCCTTCTGTATCATATGTACACACGGATGCAGGAGGCTATTTCATCTGTGACTACTCTATCGACTTCCAGGTACATTTGAATTCTAATTTCTTAATTAATAATTTTTTGTGACTACATTGATGATTGTATAATTGCTTTTTATTTTTATAATTTTTATTGTAGACTACGTGATGTGACGGAGCTAGTGGAGTTGCGATGGCAGTTCTTATCGCGACCCATTCATAGTTTTGCAGCACTTTTACACCCTTATTTTAAGGGTCCACGTCTATGGTCACAGCCTCACATGCGACATATGAAGGACTTATACATGGACCGCATTATGAGTCCTGATCAGCAGGTGACATTTGATAGTGAGTTTTCAGCCTATATGAGCAATGTTGGTATTGCCTATGCTAGATCCACCTCATTGAGGTCAGACGTCACATCTCGACCTCTTGAGTGGTGGAATCATTATGGTTATGGTCACCCTTCGATTGCACCATACGCGCTCAGGGTCTTGTCACAGGTATTCCATATATTGAACCTTGATTTATCATTTGTGATTTATTACAAAATCATAATCAAATGTTCATGGATATTAAATTATAGATAATAATGTTTAATGAATCATGATCAATGATAAATGTAGGATTGCTCTTCTAGCCCATGTGAGCGGAATTGGAGTGCATTCTCCTTGGTGCACACCAAGCTCCGCAATCGTTTGAGTGTGGAGCAGTTGCATCGTGTGGTCTTTTGTAAGGCCAATTTACGATTATTACGTACATTGCGATCTCTTACGGGTCCAAAGCAGGTAATAATATTGATAATTATAGTTTGTGTAAATATTTCTTGAATCTTGACTAATTTTAATGTGATGATTCATGAATGATAATTTATAAATTATAACATTCTTAAACTTTATTGTTTTTTTTTTTTCAGACTTCGCCTATTGATTTTGAGAGTGCTTTCACATCAGCGGAAGTTTGCATAGAGGCATCCATTCTTGATGAGCAGGATCAGGTTTACAGGATGCTTCATGCAGAGCTTGAAAGCATCGATAGGAGGGTTACGAGAGCACGATCACGTGCTACTTCCAGGCCTCAGAGAGATCCACCCGAGGAGGGACCATCTACGAGTGCGACACCAGTTTATACCAGGAGACGCAAGATGCGTCCTCGACGCAGAGGCCAGCCCATTGTCTTAGAGGCACAGCTTGAGGACATTGTAGAGGATGCACCAGAGGATCATGAGTTTGCAGAGATGGTTCCTACTGTGGAACCAGAGTATGATGATGAAGGGAATGTCATTCCTAGAGATGATATTTCTCTTTCATCATCTGAGGATTCCTTTGGCATAGATGATCTAGAGTAGATATTCTATGATGTATATATGGCATTACATACGATGATTCAGACTTTTTGGCAGATGATAGATGTTTATCTTACCATGTATGATCATTGATCACTGATGTCAGTCTTTAGACTCCAGAGTACGATGTATCATGTTAGTTTTTGGATTCATACTTTTTGACATTGGATACTCGATAGTAATAAGTATGCAGGTCACATACTCCTTTTTGATGTATCCAGCTTCCAGTATAGATGTATGTTTCTGACTTGTCACTTCATATTTATGATTTATCAGAGTTCAGAATTTTCTCCCTCGACTATAGTGTTTTTAATTTTATGCCACATGGTTCATCAATGGTATTATGGTTGTAATTTGTTATTTATAGGTTTTAACAAGCAAAATATAGATGTAATATGTATATACTATATTTATGAGCATATATGTATTTGTAACGACGCACCTTACGCACCTTACCTTCGGATCCCATTCGGTCCTCGCACCTTACGCGCACCGAATTGAACGCACCGAACGCACCGGACTACCTTGCTTGTTGGCAAAGACCATTTTGAGAACTGAGAGTTTGATGACACAAACTTCACTCTATGGAAGAATCAGATATGGTGATTCAGAAGAAACAGTGGAATTCAGTAAATGGAATCTCAAAGAAGCCTGTTAACATGGATGATGTTGATTGGGATGAGTTGGATGAAATGTCTAGGTCCACCGTTCGATTGCACCTGCATAATGTACTCCATGTGCCTCAGTTATCACACAGTTTGATGTAAGTTGGCCAACTTGATGACCTTGATTACAAAGTGGTTTTCTATGCTCGGTCCTTTTGATATCAAAAGGAAATATGGTTATTGCAAAAGAAATCAAAGTTGACTCACTTTATCCTTCATTTGTATCACATAAAGATCACTTGTTAGCTGTTACCGAACAGCCTATGGCTTGTAATTGGCATGGTCGTTTGGGCCACATATCTCGTAGTGGAATGGAAAATCTTTCTTGTTTTTGCTACTCACCTGTGTTATCTTTCTCATTATTTTCATTTTATGAGCATTTTCAATATGGAAAGACAACCAGGAATGTGCATAAGATGCACATTGACTCTTTAATTCAGCCTTTAGATCTTGTTCATAGAGATGTGCATGGTCCTATGCCCACAAGGTCATTAGGTGGTTCTCTTTACCTTGTCACTTTTATGGATGATGCTACTAGAAAAGTCTAGGTATATCCTATCAAATCGAAGGATGAGGTATTCCCTACTTTCAGAAAATGGCTTGCTTGAGGTGAAACTGAAAAAGAAACTAAGATCAATGCTTTACTTTCAGATAATGGAGGTGAGTATGCCTCACATGAATTCAGCCTTTTCTGTCAGTCTAGAGGATTTTGTAGAGAGTGTGTAGCTCCTTATACCCCAGTACACAATGATAGAGAGGATGAATAGAACTATTTAGGATAGAGTAGTTTCTATGTTGCATCATGCAAACCTTTCACAAGGCTTTTGGGTTGACGCAGTGTTGACTCTAGTTTATGTGATTAACCTTTCACCTAGCCAAAGGTCTAAAAGTGGCACAAGAGTTATGGACAGGGAAGTCATCGTATTATGATCATCTTAGAGTTTTTGGTTGTGAAGCTTATATTCATATACCCAAGAATCTTAGACAAAAGCTGGACTATAAGTCAAAGAAATGCATTTTTCTTTGATATGGTTGAGACGATCAATTTGGATATCGCTTATGGGATCCTGAAACACGGTCAATGATAAGTACTAGTGATGTCATTTTCAAGAGTCTAAGATGCATAAACAACCCATTGAAGAGGTTGAAGTGAGAAGAGTGGTTTTTGAGGATACTAGTCCTTCAATTAGCATGCATAAGCATGCTATACATAGGGATGTTCAGGAGAATGTCCAATCAGATCAGTCTGCAAGTGTTCTTGTTCAGCAGCCATTGAGACGTTCTGCACAGGTCTTGGATCCGCCTGATAGATATGTTCCAGGTTTGGATTTTGTTATGTCGACAGATGCTGGTGAGCTTTCTTACTACAAAGAGGCTATTTGTAGAAAGGTGCAGTTTCCTTGACCTCTACCAAGTGTAATGGCGCCAAATCATGTGTGAAATGAATGTGATGTGTAAGATGCAGATTATGGATGCAGGGGTGTGACATTTCCAGTTAGAGAGGGTTTGTGATAAGCAGGGTTGGCTCTAACAGGTATGGTTACGATGGTGTAGGAATTAAGTAGATGGGCAGGCTCTGTGGACCCCTTGATGTAAATCCATGCATTTCCTCCTCCAGATGTACTTTGTGGTATGATGCAATTTACTCTGAAGTGGACCTCTCTACCATTCTGTTGCACATAACTAGATGGTCTTGAGAGCGTAATCTGAGCAAATGCTGACCATACTCTGTGATGTGTGCTGCGTCTGTTGAATCTCTCCTGGTAGGTGCCTCCTACCAGGTCCTCTGTGTCATATGTCGCATACTGATTGTTGTACATTCTAGCATTTAAGTCTCCCATAAGGAAGTCTTGATGTAGATAACTCCAGGGTCTCATCTCACAAGCAGCTTTATGGAATTGGATCTTGAAATTCTATTACAATAGGTTTATTTCACTAATAACTATTTTGATGAATACAGGGTAATATTCAGCATCTTACAGTACGGAAACTTGATAGCTATGAGGCTGATGCTTGGCTTTTGTCCCCACCTTGCCAGCCGTACACTCGTCAAGGTCAGCAATAACTTTATGGGTGGTTCTAATATTGTTGAAACCCCTTGTGATTTGGTTGTGTGACTGCACTGATGAGCTTTATGGTTCAACAAAGGTGACAGGTATGCAGAAAGATGCTGAAGATTCAAGGGCTGCTTCATTTTTGAAGCTCCTGGAAATGCTGCCCTTCTTGACGAGGCCTCCAAGCTATTTGTTTGTGGAGAATGTTGTGGGCTTTGAGGTGATTAAAGTGGTTTCATTATCTTTGTTTGACATTTCAAACAAAAAATGTTGACGTAAATGAATTTTCAAATGTTGTTAGTCTTCTGTCAGCTGTGGAATTCTCACTAAAACTTTGAAGAAGTCAGACTTTTCAATCCAAGAATTTATCTTGACACCACTACAATTTGGCATCCCATACTCGCGACCTCGGTACTTTTGCCTGGTTGGATAATTGATCTTTATCTTTATTCATGCATCGTTTCACTTGATATGATCAACTAACCTTTCTTATAATGTGTGCAGGCCAAAAGAAGACCTTTCTATTTTCTGCACCCAGAACTTGATGACCAACTGACATATAATCCTGTACCTTCAGCTTGTTCTTTTATACAGAATCATGATCCTGTATGCAAAGTTATCCAAGTGTACTTAGAGGAAGATGAACAATGTGCTGGTAAAGGTGGACTTGACAATGCTCATGTCAAAAAAACACGAGTTAAAGATGGTATTGAAGGGGAGGTGGGGCATGAAAGTTTCATGGTTCCAAATTCTTTGATAGATCGTTGGGGTGATGCATTTGGTATGAGTCAATCTTCCGAAATTTCAACTCTTGTTTTTGTTGTGTAATTGGTATGGGAATGAGACGGTATTTGAAATGCTATGCTCACATGAATAAAGGTGTACTGTTTGACCTCACACTGTACTGCCATTATGTATTCACATGTCATTTCAAACAAATTCAAGATTCAAATCTGTAGTAGCTTTAGGAAAGCATTTTTATCTCGTTTGTGTATTTGCACTCTATATATGCTATTTTGAGTATCTTTACTGCAACTCATGATGTATTCGTGCCTTTTTTCAGATTTTCATATTAGTTTGCCTATAATCATCTAACAACATGTCATTTGTTTTTCAACTTCATTCTTGGCAGCCAATTAACAGGTATTTTATCCATTTCTAATGCAGATGTTGTTACACCATACTCAAATAAGTGCTGCTGTTTTACCAAAAGTTATGGACGATTTGTCAAGGGTACTGGTTCATTTTTAGCTACTCATGTAAGCCAATTTTGTAATCTTTGGATAATTGTTCAACACATGTAGCTGCTAGTTCTTTCAGAAAGGAGACATGAGCTTACCCAACCGTGCATTGAAAAGGGTTTCATGGCAGAGCTTACAGTTCTTTATCCCCTGGTCCATCCTTTTTCTGCTATCTTTATCTAATGTTTGCATGCGTGTTCTCTCTAAAATAGAGTACATAGATACCTCTGTCATCTCATTTTTAAGTATCAATACTTGATTTGATCCTAGCTCCCTGCTGCTGGTGCGTTCTGTTCTATGGATGCTTGCCTCTTTCCCCAAAAATTCATTCCTTGCAGACCACAACAACTTGCTCTGCAAGCACTCTTCCTTTCTCTATGCTTCTTGTCTTGATCACAACCTTTATTGTTTTTCTTTCTGCCCTGTCTTTGATTAACAGTCTTCTTCTACTTCATTTTCCTGTCTTAAACATCCATTTGAATACACTATTTTTCATAGTTGAAAAAAGATTAAATTTTCAATTCGTAAATTGATGATATTCCTTTGACCATTGATGAGTGAATGTATCTCGCATCTCAAAACTCACAGCTAGTCCAACTGACTTGCTCACCAATTAGTTGAATTGTATGCATCATTTTGCTTCTGTTGAAATCTGTTTTTTTGACAGGGGTTGGTGATATGTGGATGCACTAATGCACACATGTGCTTTTGAACTACGTAGGTATTTAGGGTTTGGATGAAGCACTTTTGTAAGTGTTTTCTTTCAATTTTAGTATAGTTTCGATTTGGGAGGGAGGGAGGGATTTGTATGCATGCATGCATGTATGTATGTATGTATGTATGTATGTATGTATGTATGTATGTATGTATGTATGTATGTATGTATGTATGTATGTATGTATGTATGTATGTATGTATGTATGTATGTATGTATGCACGCATGCATGCACGCACGTGTACGCACGTACGTACGTACGTATGTACATATGTATGTACGTATGTATGTATGTATGTATGTATGTATGTATGTATGTATGTATGTATGTATAGTGTGAAGTACAAAGTTGCAAACCCAAGTCCAAGGGGCAGCCCATCGGCTCGAACCCACTTGAAACTTGAGCTTGCGCGAAGGGACGTCCAAAGGGCCTTTGCCCGAGAGTAACCCGAAACGAAGGGACTCCAAAGATAAACGCGCGGAAGCTTACAAACAAAGATAGAACGGCCCGAAGGCCTACGCATGCGGAAGCGACTTAGAAATTCCCCAAGTAGTTGAGAACGGCCGCACGTAGACATACGCGTTCTCGCGGGGCACCGTCAAACGATGAAACGCACAACCAAGTGCGGAGCGGACGTTTAGTCCTAAACCGAAACGGGGAGGCCGTCATGCTCAAGCCAACCCCAAAGGGACCTCAACCCGAAGATACGAGGTGGCCGGCCTAGGCGTGCCAACCTCACGGCTCATAACCGTCAAGGGACCCAAGACCCGCCGAGACGTGGCGGGGGACGCTCCCGTTACCGGGCATCTACCCACGATTCTAGAGACAACCGACGTTCTCCAAAACGGTGAGGAAGGGAAGGCTCGGCACCTACGTCCATAGTGCTTCTTAGCCCGCACGTTGGAGGCACTCCAGTCCGGTCCGCCGTGCAGAGGATGTCACGGAACCCACTCCCCTTATAGTTGCGCACAATTCGGCGCAGCAGGGAATACCACCCAAGCACCAAGATGGGCTGGATAGAAATACCGGGCCGTCACATATTCACCCCCTCTTCAACAGACTTCTCGTCCTCGAGAAGTTCACCTACAGGTGCTAACTTAATCCTGTTTACGGTGTGGTTGCAGGGGTGACGTTTCGTGAAATGGCTTTTATGACTCTGCATGGTGTTCTTACTCTCAAAGGTTGGAGCAGTGTCCTTATAACCATGGGTTGTCGTGCAAAAACATATCTAAGGGAAACTTACTCGTGCAAGAGGTGCGAACCTAACACCGCTGGTTTGGCTCGAAGCAAAGGGACTACGAAGAAGATGACTTGCCCCACTCCGACTGCATCGGGACAAAGTCAAGCTCCACATGAGCCAAATTTTGCACTTAAGGGGACCTCGCAGTTTGGGTCGAAACGCTTTGCCTCTTGTTAGGCTAAAATGCGAACTTACGTCCAAGAACCTTCAAAGAGATCCTATCGTCAAGACAGATGGCCAGTCCATCTAACTCAATTCGCTTATGAACGGTTCACCTTGCCCATGTATCGTCCATACGATAGATTTGGGCCTTAGCACTTGGAAAATCCAAGACAACTCTTATCGTGAAGAGGGTGATCAATCCCCTAGAGTCAAGTCGCAATCCGGACGTTCATTTTGCCCCTTTATCGCCCTGCGATAAGAATGGGCCTCTCCTTTCCATAAAGCGTGAAGCTTGACGCATCAAGACTTCAAGCCGATGTCCGAAGACATTGCCCTTTGTTGCCGTGCAACAGGATGGGCCTTTCCAAACCGAAGATAAAAACTTAGTGCCAAACGACACTAAGCCGTTCTCAAAGAGAACAAGAATGCCCCTTCCCGGGCTGATATGCAAAAGAGGGTCAAACCCAAAAACATTGTGGTGGACGAGGCCTCGCTGCCACTCCACACACACAACCCGCTGTTTCCATTCCAACATCCAAAATCACCAAGGCACGGCGCCCCTACACCGGCCAAGGCGAATCCCACCAAAAGAGAGGCCTATCGGCGGCCCTCAAGCTTTACATAACGAAGGCATAGACATGCGGCGAACGCGCGACTTACAACATGCTAGCCGAGATCCTGAAAATCACCTTATGTGATGGACACGGCCGTCTCAAACCGTTCCACACACCCGCCATATTTTCAGCCTTGCAAAACCAATCACCAAGAGGCGACGGATCCCATTACATCCGCCTAGCACACGCCCATCATGCGCTCCTTGGCAATTCCCACCTCAACCAAAACGAGCCTATCGTCGGCCCACAAGTTTTGCGAACCAAAGGCACGATCGCACTGCGCATAGCGGCTTACTCTTGCGTCGGCCACCCTTTCCGAAATGGTAACTCGGGCCCCGAAGGCACACCACGAGCTACCCAAGCACATAAGCCTCGGCCTCTACCGGGACCCGCAGGCGGCTCACACAAAAGGCACGGACGAGGGGATCCCAGCCACACTCGCCGGCCACACCCACACACTTGTCCCGGTCTCAACGGAACCCGCGGACTCAACACACAAAGGCACAGAACGAGGGGGACCTATCATTGTCACTGCCCGTCTGCCCAAACCACACACTTGCTCCGGTCCCGAAGATCCCGCGAGCGATATGCCGACCTAGTGAATCGAACGAGGGGGACCTTAACGTCACTGCCCGTCGACCACGCTACCTTGTCCCGGTCTCGAAGGAACCCGCGGACTCGCTTTTCCCATTTCTACTGCACAACCGCGCGAGGGGGACCTAAACGTCACTGCCCGCCGGTGGGTTGCCTTTTTCCCTTTTCCAACTTTGCCTCGGTCTCGAAGGAACCCGCAGGCGCGGACCGCACGAGGGGGACCTAAACGTCACTGCCCGTCGGCCGCTCACACTTATCCTTTGCCAACATGCTAGCCGCGCGAGGGGGACCTCAACGTCACTGCCCGCCGGCATAGCCTTTTTCCCTTTTTCCAACTTTGCCTCGGTCTCGAAGGAACCCGCAGGCGCGGACCGCACGAGGGGGACCTAAACGTCACTGCCCGTCGGCCGCTCACACTTACCCTTTGCCAAACTTGCTAGCCGCGCGAGGGGGACCTCAACGTCACTGCCCGCCGGCATAGCCTTTTTCTTTACCCAAACTTGCCCCGGCCTCTAACGGGAACCCGCGGGCACGCAAACCTCAAGATGCACAATCGGGAGGAAACCAAGTCCAACCCGACGGCCAAGCCCACACACGGGGGCTCACCCACAATGACACGAACGGGGAGGAATCCAAATCCAAGCCCGCCGGCCAACCAACACACAACTTTGCCCCGGCCTTACGAGGACCCGCGGGCGCTTACCACGAACCGACACGAACGGGGAGGAACCCAAGTCCAAGCCCGCCGGTCAACCAACACACAAGCCCCGGCCTTGAGAGGACCCGCGGGCGCGACGCACCGAAACGGCCATAAACTTGCCCCGGCCTTAGAAGGACCCGCGAGCATGGCCAAACCCAAAGATGGCCCGAACGGGAGAACCATGTTCAACCCGACGGCCCACACAACTAGCCCCGGCTTCATGGAGACCCGCAGGCGCGATACCAAGCGACGGCCCGCACGGAAGGACCATGTCCAACCCGCCGGCCCGTGCAACCTTTTCCATCCGAAAACACACTCCTACACTCGGAGCGCACAAGCTAACCGACGGTTCGGCTTCCATAGCCTCACCAAAGATCGCGGAACACCCAACATAAGGGTCAAGACTTTTCTAGCACAAAGTGGAATCGGGGCGGCACACTTACTTGTTCCCAAACTGTTATAACCGAAATCTGCCCGAAATTTCGCGGGCTCCGAGGCCTATGAAGCGCCTCTCCAAATTCTCTCAAACTTGACATGGTACATCCTTAAGTTAGGTAGAATGAGGGGGCACAAGCACAAAGCTGAGCGATTCCATTTTCTCCCCCAAATCCCACTTGCAAAATGCATAAAAAACTGTTATGAAACTAGTACCGGCAGCCCACAAAATGAGAGGGAGGGGACCAACTTGCCCACACACCCAAAACTGAAGTTTTTCCTGCACAAGAGCCGGCCCGAGCCCTCGCGAGGAGAGGCCCGTCGGCACCGCCTAGTGTCACTCCCGTGGAGATGTGCTACGCACGGACGGTAGAAGCCCTTCCCAGTGGTTCACGACTTACGGCGCGGGGCGACTTACCGCGTTACTCCTACCCGGCTTCACACGGCAACCTTGCCAGTCAATGGAGGATATACCTCCCTCCTCAAAAGGGGGAAAACGGGGCCGTAGCCACACCGGTCCAGCCTAAGAGGGATACGATCGGGAGAGGGAGGCCCGAGGGCCAAGCCCACAAACACATAACTGGGCGAATAGAAGTGCCTTTCACTTAGGATCCAAAAACGGTGAGACGGCTGCCACTCCGGCCCACGACCCGTTGCCACCCGGGCCTTAAGAACCGATCCGCTGCCAAGAACCATGCCTTTGCCGACGGCCCAAAGCCGAACGGCCCACTTGAAGCTCAAATGTCATAAGAAAAATTTTCTGAAATTTTGCCAAACGGCCGACGTCCCACGCGAGGCCCGTCTCCGCCGGCATGCACCGTTTTTCCAAAACTGAATTTTCTGCCCATTGCCGACAGTCCGTCCATGGCACCGCCGACGGCTCACACGCACCCGACCCACAGAGCCGAAGCTCTGATACCAACTGTGAAGTACAAAGTTGCAAACCCAAGTCCAAGGGGCAGCCCATCGGCTCGAACCCACTTGAAACTTGAGCTTGCGCGAAGGGACGTCCAAAGGGCCTTTGCCCGAGAGTAACCCGAAACGAAGGGACTCCAAAGATAAACGCGCGGAAGCTTACAAACAAAGATAGAACGGCCCGAAGGCCTACGCATGCGGAAGCGACTTAGAAATTCCCCAAGTAGTTGAGAACGGCCGCACGTAGACAAACGCGTTCTCGCGGGGCACCGTCAAACGATGAAACGCACAACCAAGTGCGGAGCGGACGTTTAGTCCTAAACCGAAACGGGGAGGCCGTCATGCTCAAGCCAACCCCAAAGGGACCTCAACCCGAAGATACGAGGTGGCCGGCCTAGGCGTGCCAACCTCACGGTTCATAACCGTCAAGGGACCCAAGACCCGCCGAGACGTGGCGGGGGACGCTCCCGTTACCGGGCATCTACCCACGATTCTAGAGACAACCGACGTTCTCCAAAACGGTGAGGAAGGGAAGGCTCGGCACCTACGTCCATAGTGCTTCTTAGCCCGCACGTTGGAGGCACTCCAGTCCGGTCCGCCGTGCAGAGGATGTCACGGAACCCACTCCCCTTATAGTTGCGCACAATTCGGCGCAGCAGGGAATACCACCCAAGCACCAAGATGGGCTGGATAGAAATACCGGGCCGTCACATATAGGCTTGACCATTAACCACCATGGCTGGCGGGTGAAGTTGCGATCGGCCATCGACAACTCCAGTGGCCTATCTATTGGATTGCTGAATATTATTTAAGGTGCTTCACAAGAATCAAAAGAGCGTATTTCAAATACAGCTGTTCTATCTCTAGAGGCCACCTGCTAGGGCCTTGCTAGGTAGTAGGATCCTCCCTGCTAGCAAGACAAAATGCAAGCCATACTCACAAAATACAGAAAGGTGGACATCGGACCCGCTTCCCAGCTGTAGAGATGAATAGGCTCAACCCCAAGCCTAGGAGCTTGAAACTACATTCATAGCCATCACTGCAAGGGCTCCTGTCCCATACCACACCAGAACCACACCGGAACAGGTGTATGGGTGAGTCCAAGGGCCAAGAGTTCAAGTGCCTCATACGAGGAATAAGTCACAAACAAGGGAGTGAGTGCTATTTGTAGGCTCAATCAAGGAGGTGGACCCGTGTAAACCGGTCGAACATCTCACACCAGGCTTGAGTTATAACTACAGGCACCTATCCGTATGTCCTTTGGGGTTTGGGGACATAACACTTCCCTCATTTCAATTGCTGTTCTTAGAAATTTCCTTGGTATTGAAACCAGGGAACTAAATCCTTATCAACCTGATTGACTCCCAAGTTATAATGGACTTGGGCCAGTGCTTCCGCTTGACCAGATACCTGTCATTGGGAACCGATAGGGTTATAATGGAACATAGTAGGTGATATCCTCTAAGATCGGGATCTCCTCGACGTATAACAATATCATCGTGCGTGAGTTGCTTTGTTAGGCGACTGACGTGCAATCGACTGAGCGTAGATGTTACTTATTGTTTTGTTTACTTCTCGTTTTATCAGTGAGTTTGCAGTACTAAATTTTCCTAGCTAGTATGTACTGAGACCATCTCTAATGTCTTGGAAGGTTCATATGTTCCAATTTGTTTCTTCATCCCTGTCTCCCTTTTTGTCACGTCCAATCTATGTTCTTTTATTATGTTTTAATTTCATACTCAATTGTCGTCTTTGCCAATACATAAGACTTGAAAGCCTCTTGTAGCCAGAAACGGAACATGTACTTGAACAGTTGGACGTCGGAAAGACGCCGCCTGATGCAACAAAGAGCAAGGAATCTCTGAAGGAATTGCGGTTGCGTTACTTCACTCCAAGAGAAGTACATCTAGTGATTTCTAATGTCTTTAGTTGAAGTTTAGGATTCTTGAAGTGCTAATTGTAAGTTGATTTGCCACGTTTACACAGATTGCGAACTTGCATTCGTTTCCGAAGGCGTTCGATTTTCCAGATCATATTACAACAAAGCAACGGTACAAGGATTATTTCTCCTGTTAACGAAATGCATATGCACTTGACATTACTAGTTTGTAAGCTTTCTATCTGGATTTTACAGCTATGCATTGTTAGGAAACAGTCTAAGTGTGGCTGTCGTGGCTTCTCTACTGCGGTATCTGTTTCACAACAGAAGATGAGTTTTTTGTGGATGCGTTCAAGCGATTGCTTAATCTATCCACTTTATGCTATAGGACGAAGAGAAGTTTTAGAGGTGCCTAATCTTCATCTTACAAATGTCGAAACATATACCTCGGGTCGATTCCATTCTATCCAATCTGATAACCATGTGTAAACCGTTTTCAGGTTTAAAATATTTCATTGCTCGAATCTGGATAATGTTTATTCCTGGTTAACAGTCATGCTTAGTCCAGAATTGCCACCCTCTCCCTCTTTCTTCTCAAGGGTCTCCTTCCCTGCATGGTGCGCATTTGCATGTGTGCGCGCGCGTCACCTTCGTTGTTTGATTTTTCCTTTTATCTCTTTTTGATCCTTACCTGGTTATGGTTATTTGTCCGTTCTCTGATTTAATAATTTCATGATCATGAAGCCCGCAATCAACACTATTGCGAGTGCCAGTTGCCCATACACTGGAAGTGACTGAATGACCAAGAAGCATCATATCATATTCGAGTGGGGGACTCGGTAACCCTCAAAATATTATACTCACCTATCTCGAGCACAAGCACCATTATAGAACTCCAGTATGCGCAACCCACAAGTACTAGAGCTTCAGCTCATGAGGGCATCTGTATGACTCGCATAATAATGATCATTATTGAGAGTAACTTTACTTGCCTCAGCCACAAAAAGAGCCACTTCGGAAGCGTCGAGTCAGTAATCAAAGTCTCAGCTTCCCACAAACGCAATTGTCAACCAGAACTATCTTCGTATGAATTTCTGCATAAACTTTCTTCTCTCAATGTTTTATCGATTGCCTTATATCCTTGGCCTCACCATAAAAGGAGGAAACCAAACGGAGTGGACGATAAATCCTATAATAATTGCCCATTGAAGATGGTAAAATGAAGTTGGCATAATTTTCGCTAAGTTTTTTCGCAAAGTTAGTGGTACCACTAAGCAATTTATGTACGTTAATAATCTTCCTATCATATGGAAGTGATAAAAAGTCAAAATGACGTGATCTTCTAAAGGTTTATTGCAAAAGTGAATCTACCATACAAAATACTCCTATTTTAGAAAGCTAGATTGGATAGAAGCTATATCTTATAGGGCATCATTGAGAAGCAGGGTCCCTCAATCTCTTTCTCAGTGTGGACACAATTTATCTGATCATTATCCAATGATTCTCATGTTCAAACCTCATCTTAGACATAGGAAGTCCCATGGTTTCATGCAGATTCCTCGATCCTCTCCCTTCCATTCAACAGGTGATCTCCACGACATGGAGGCCTTTAGGTATTATTGCTCTGTGGCTAAGTGTTGGAAGATCATTGTCAAGCAGTCCAAGTTCTCCTTATCAAGGTCCAAAAAGAAATTCTTAACATTCGATGACTGAGAAGGGACCTTTATGGTCGGTTCAGGCATCTAGAGATCAAAGTCAATAATGCTAATTCTCGCCTCCAAGTGGGACTTCGGAAAATTAGAAGCAAACTAAGATATAAAGAGAAAATTCAAAGAGGGAACATGCATATTTATTTTAAAGATTGATGGGTTGGGAAGGCAGACAAATGTAGGAAAATTGACGAAAGAGATGTGTAAGCTCTTGAAGAAGAAGCAACTCAAGAAAGAGGTCCCTTACATGGTTGATAACAACAGGATGGTATGCACTTTTGCGAAAGAGGGTATGGAGTTAAGTACCAACTAATAAACTTAGCTCTTGGGGTGTTTGCGATGCTCACCTCTCCAAGGGGGGGATAACATGGTTGCCATCTCGAGAATGAGATAAAAAAGAATTCCTCAAAACATTGTGCATCTTCTCGACTCCAATGGTAAAAGCGTGAGGTCGGATGGTCTCATCAATGAATTCTTCAAGACTTTCAGGAGGGACTTGGGGAAACCAGTGCTTTTGGTGTGGGAGGAGGCCTTATGCTTCGGTGCTTTTCTCAACTTTCTCAATGAAGGGGTGATTAAGCTAATTCATAAAAAAGGTGAAAAAAACAAGATTCAAAACTGGTGTCCCATCACTTTATTGCAAACTGGCTATGAAATTTTAGTTAAGGTTATGGCGAATCACATTACCTTCCATTTGCACTCTTGGATCAATGAGGACCGAAACAGTTTCATTAAGGGAAGATGCATCTTGGAGGCTATTATTGATGTGTGGGAAGGCTTGGAATTTGCTAAGGAATCTTTCCAAGATGTCCTTTTCATTAAGATTGATTTTGACAAAGTGTACGATCGGTTGGAGTGGGACTTCATTTTGTAATCCCTAGAAGACCTTGGGTGTGGATCCAAATTCATCAACCAGATCTCTATGCTTATAGGGATTGCCTCCGCTCGAATTAATATCAATGGTCAACTCTCCCAGGAAATCAGTCTAAGATTCTCTATCAGACATGGTTTTCCTTTGGCTGCTCTTTTTTTTGCCATTGCCACCAATGCCTTAACTGCTTAGTTAATCATCAAGCATTTCTAAGATAGATCCAAGGTCTTTGGCTCCCTCATACTTAGAATCAGATGCTAATGAGACTCTTCGTTGATGCGAATGCATTTGTGCATGCTACCCTAATAGTATCGACACCTTTTGGCAATGCCTAAATGTTTCTGCATTGCGTCAAGGTCTAAAATAAATCATAAAAAAAATGTTTTCAAAGCCATTGTTGGGCCCTCAATGCAATTCTAGACTAACCATGGATGTAAAGAAATACACAATGGAGAGATTTTTTGGATCCTCGATATCCCGGTGGGATTTGAAGTTTCAATGGGCCAACGTTGGGATTGGGTTTTGGCCGAAATTGATACTAAATTGGCCTATTGGAAGGGCATGCAACTCAATCTGACGGGGCATGCTATCGTGGTCAAAACCTTCCTCATTTCATGTATTATCTATTTTTTTACATGTTGGGGACTGAAAGACAAAGAATTAGCAAAGCTTGAAAGTACTTGTAGAAATTTCCTCTAGATTGGAGATCCGACATGTGTGATAATCAGAAAGAGCCCGGTGGTTTGAGCATTCTGGATGTGAAAGATATGGCAAATAGATTGGTTGGCAAGTGGTTGATCAAAGTGTGGTACTATGAGGAAGCTTCTTGGGCAGAACTAATTCTCAGAGACAAATCCTCTCTCATGCTTAAGGGAATTCCTAAGTGGAAGGATCTCAGTTTGCTTAGCTTGATGTTTTTTGAGTGTTCGGTGGCTTGTAAAGGTTGTGACCTCGTTCCATACGGAAGAGTTGGAACAAGATGAAACCGTATAACAAGGTTAGCGAAGATTGGAAATGGGTGGCCAAGATTAGGCAAAATGATTCTATTTGGTTTCCTATTAAGGGAATCAAAGAAGATGAATCAGACAATATCCAAAGAGTAAAGAAGCTACAGAACAGAGGTTTTAGCAAGTGGAAACATCTCTGGAACCAAGATAAAGGTCATTGGATTAGATTTGAGGACATAGACCTTGTAAGCAAGATTAATTATGATGATTTGTGCCTTCTTAGACACTAATTAACCCTTGGGATAACTCAAAGACTTCTCTCCTTCTCGAGAATGACTTGCCCAAGATTGAAGGGTTAGGATGGACCGACGACAATAAACTGGATAAGTATCTAAGGAATTACAAGCACCTTGACTTGCATAGCTCCATGAACAAGAGTTGGTGATAGAACCAATCCAACATTAGATGACAACTTATGAGCAGGGACTTGTGACATCCTCTCATTGAGAACAATTTTTTTTTCTTATGTGGCAAATCCTCCATCATGGGATCTGGACTAATGTCACAACTTATGAGTGGAGACTTGTGACATCCTCTCATTGAGAACAAAAATATGTCCTTATGTGGCTAATAAAATATGTGGGACCCCTCACTCGTGTAAGCATTGCATTTAGAGTAGAGAGGACCTTGGCCATCTCTTTTGCTTTGTGGAACGCCATCAGAGGGGAAGCGTTCTAGAAGATATGGAAAGAAAGATGTGCGTTCAACTTTGATGCCCATCCGAAAGAGTGGTCAATTGAAAAATCCATCTACCTGTTAGGTAGAGAATATGTAATTATAAAAAATCCTCACCTTTGAAACACCAAAGAATTTTTGTCTTAGAAAACAACAAGTTTAAAAGCAAGTGGATCACTCATGAGGGCAACAAAAAAATCATTAAACTTCTTAGTAAATCTTTAAAACACTTTTCATGTATCAAAATCTTAGGTATCTTACCAGTTTGGACTGTCATAGCTATTGGGCCTTCCTACCCTTGCTTTGTGGGATATAGGGGATCCCAAGAGCATTAAGCCCATTCACTATATATTTGTTCTTTTATTAATTCAAGCCTAGGCGAACAGGCATATGTCGAACTTCCTTTTGAAAAGAAAGAGTAGACTTTCTATTATGCTATTTATGCACCTTAACAATCTGTCTTGAGTTGAAAATCATGTTTGCTACCTCACAAGGGACAATTATGTGTTTTGATGCTGTTCAATGTATGCATCATCTTCAATATTTTCTCCTACAATATTTCAACTCTATCTTATCCAAGAAATTAACAAAATGCCACCAAGAATTGGAGGATGAAGGATAAACAAATTAGAAAAAAAGTAAATTCAAAGGGTTACTCATTCTTATTATTGCATCTATGCTCCTCAATTTCTTGCTTTGAGGGTGGAGTGTTGGAGCTCCCTAAAAGATCTCTTTTGTCGTTAGTGCTAGTAGTAGATATCGACATGATTGAAAACCTTGTAGCTTGATAAGAAGAGGGGAGAACATCCATGAAAAAGAGAAAGGCCTTTGGGTCCTTATAGAGTGCTACTTATGTATTTGTTGTAAGAAAAAATAACACAATGGAATAGAGCAATAGGTAGAGTTGAGAAAAACATATATTAAGAGGAAGTATAGATTCAAAGATGGAGAACACAAATTCTCAAATTGCGAAGAGGAATGCAACTACTATCCACTCATGTGCTCTCAATATGGAGCTTAGATGGTGAGCTAGATAGACCCTAGATACATGGCTTACTAGTGCATAATTCTCTCTAAAGCTTTGCATAAGCCATGCTTATATAGCTTTTACAATGGGAATCGATACAAACAAACGTAGTTGGGAGAGACAACATAGTCGACAAAATATAATTTTTGACAATATCTCATCAACTAGAAATCTTATCGTCTTAGCCTCGCGAGTCGAGGGGATAGGCCCCTTGGATCCTTTAAAAGGGGGCAAGATTCTGTTTGCACTCCCCCTATTAAGTTTCTATGGGAAAATTGCAAAGTGCCACAAGGCCTTTATTTTTGCCTTGAATGGCAACACAATGGCCTAGAAGTCTATGCCCTTCCTAACCTGAGGGCTCAAGTAGTGGATAGGCATAGATTTGACCTTCAAAATAATTTAATGAGGCTAAAAGGATAATAAATATATGATTAGAAAATCTTACGTGTGACTCTTCTTTGGCGATTGGTGGATATGAAAATTTGAAATATGACTAAAAAAGTATGCAAGCTATTAGGAATCATTTATAACCATCTCTTCGAAAGAAGAGAGGATGGTACAATTTTTCAATAGCATAAGATAATTATGATCTCGATGGTACCCACTTGAAGAACATCTTCTTTGTTCCTACTATAACATATGTATTATTTATAAGATTAAATATATATATAATTTTTATGTTAATAACCTCCTAAGATATCGTGGTAGTGGTTAGGATGAAAAATTGTAATCAAATGTGTTTTTTTACCAAAGGAGAATTACATGGGTAGTAAATCACTACAAAGCAATGCTAGACGACTATGCACATGGTGGAAGACCATTATGCTTGTAGTGGCTTGCTACATGGTTCTATCTATATAAAGCCATCAACAAAAGGCCACACATCTTCATTGGCCTATATACATACATGACTTCTTGACTAGTCCAAATATGGAATTGAGCCAACATACCTCTAGCTCAAGATTGTATGCATAAGTTTTTAGGTTGGAATAGATCCACAATGCTTATCCTCCAACTCAAATTTTGGTTGCGACATGATTGCTTTGGCATGGGAGGCCTGATTACAAGTCAAACATTGGAACTTGCACATGTGGAAGGGAGAAGAAGGCAATCGTTCAATACAATAGAAAAAAGCGTAGACGACAAAAGACAATGGTGAGCGCATGTAAGTATTACTATCAAAATGTTTCCAATAGAGGAATTGAGGTAGAGTAACTAAGCGTGTTTAGTAAGTGTGTTTACAAACAGGGGTTCGTGAGGTTTTTTATAAAGGACATAATAATCAGGGGCAAAGAGATATAGACATATAAGATATTGAATGAAAATAAAAGAACTTTCTTGCACTCAATGGGGTGCTGACAATACAACATAACTCAAAACGATGAGAACAACTCCTTAATCTCCACCTTCCTTCTTTGTTTCTTCTTTTCTGCTCCTCTCCCTTCTTCTTTTGACCCTCGTCTCTTTTATTTCTCTCACTTCTCTCTCCTTTTCACTACCTTTCCTCCTATCCTTTAACCATTGTTGCATATTTATTATGATTTCTCACTAGTAGTGTTGTTGTCACCTAGATAACATATAATTTGTGATATGTACATATTAAAGCTGAATTTTTAACCTAGTATTTATCAAAATTTCTGCCAATAAAAAAGTATCCCCAACATATCGGAAACAATGGGCATTCACATATCACTCATAGTGGATTCTCATTGAATTCAACTATTGCAAAATTTGATAGGTTTCATTAACATTTGGGCTAGTTATCATCAATAATTTAGGCCTAGGTCTTGTTGATACTTAGAGCATATCATGACATTTGAATCTCAATTATCATTGATTTATTCTTCAAGTACCATTGACATCTATTGAGCATTGGGATGTTTGAGATGTATGGTTTTGGCAAGTATTATTCATCCTTTTGAGGTATTAAAATATCTATTAAGTATCATTGGAAACCATTTTAGAGGAAGAAAATAGAGTTAGTAGAATAAAACATTTTGAGAGAAAGTGGAGGGCCCTTAGAACACCTGTATATCCCTTGAAAGCCATGTTTTCCTTTGACTTCACATAATGCTTAGGTGGATTGATCATATCATTCTAAATCCTAAATGCCAAACGTTTTTTTCTTATAAATACATATATGATTTTAAGTTATAGCTACCAAGTTAGGGTAATTAATTTGAGATCACCACTATCTATAACCAAAGGAATTCCAAGAAAGCTAGAAGGACCTAAAAAGAAAGGGAAAGGAAGGATAAAACTGATCACTTGTTTGTAAATACACATTGTGAATAGAGCCTTTTACTACCCATCTTTACACATTTCTAGATAGAAGCATCTCCCTAAAGAAAAATATCATGAGGAGCCTAAGTGATTTGGAATCTAGGAAAGTAGATCCCTCACTAGTTCAACCCCTAGATCAGGGTACAATAAACGAAACATTTCTAAAAAAACTAGAGATGGTAATTTGGAACAACTTACATAGTGCCCATCATCAAAAGTACCTTTCATGTTAACGACAGGACCATTGTAATCCACCTCAACCCAATTTTCTACAAAACAAGAACAAATACGAACCGAACTGAAGGACCGTCAAGAGAGAAAATGGGACTTATTTTCTACCATCATGAGACCATTCCAAGTTTTTTGTTAGAGCTAAAGACCTCTAGAAGTGGTTAAATATTCATGAGAAATAATTGATGACCCAACGATCCTTATGGTCATGTGATTTAGCTTAATTAGGTCTTCAAGTAGAGTAGTTATATGAAATTTTCACACAATATGATGCTTTTGCCGTTAGGTTGGTAGGATATTCTCTAGCTTGATTTCCACAAGTCAATCAAAGTTCCTTGAAGAAGTTTGAATATTTGCTTCAAGTGTTCCTTGATCAATTCTCAAAAAAGGTGAAAAGAATGATATAGCTTCACATATCTTCAACTTATCCAAATGAAAAAAAAAGAAAAACTTGGTAAAAAAAAAAGAAATTTATTGAAATAAAAAAGAGGAGAGGAAAGCGCGTTTCGATTCGACGGAACGAAAGGAAAGGGGCCTATGTATCTGCATGAGCCTCCCAGATCTTACTCCACACTTTCTCCCTCTTCTCCGAAAGAAGCGGGGTGGTTCTCGGTTCAAGGACGCAAAGCTAATAAACCTATTAAGGGTAATGAGGGTTTTCAACTTCAAGCAAAAACCACATAAGAATGGTAGGTTTTCTACTAGGAGATATAAGCACTATCTAGATAGTTTTCAATAGATGAATTTCCATCTAAAGCAAAGTTGATACCTTCATTCTTTTATGTATTGATCAATTAGTATGGAAGGTTGCATGTCCATGTAGATTTGAACGTGGAAAATTCTAAATGAGTGATTCAATGAGGGATTATTCTTGTGACGTAACCATGGTCATGATTATTTATCACCAACAAGAGAAGATGAGTGTAGTGCTTCTTCAATTAATAATGAAATTGAGAAACCCATTCTAAATGTTAAAGATTTTGCCGAGGGAATAACCAAGCATTTAAACACGAGTACAAATGACAAGACCACATTAATCCCACCTAAAAGAGTTGAACTCTTACAAAGATATTTGAGTTGTGGAGGTGAGCACCCTACTCATGTGTGTATAGAGCAAGTTCTATAGGAACACAAGTGAGGCAAGGAAAATGTTCTTTGGAGAAAAATAAGCAAATAACTCAGAAAGATATTGCTAATACAATAGATCTCCCAAAAATGCCAATGTTCCAAACAAGATTATCATGTCCACTTAGAGGATCTTATAAGCAAAATCATAGTGATCAATTTGGGACTGCTTACTATTCACCACCCCAATGGGGGAGGCATGAAAAACCAAGCTATGAGCCACACAATCGGATTCCATACAAATATGGAGAGGAAAACGTAGAGCAACATTAGTTCTTAGTACACACTCCACATCATTGGACCAAACTGTATGAAGGCCATACATAAAAGAGTATCAAGGCACTACCCAAGAATATAAATGGTACCCAAAAGCTAAAGGCCGAAACATGGATCCACATTCATGAAATTGTGAGATATGTTTCTAGGGATATCTCATATTGAGGATCAAAACCTAAGAATCCGCTACTATAGGTATGAAGGAAAGCATGTTATTCAAGATTTCCAACAACTAAGTTTCAATTCTCATGTTTGGAAGAGTGGTTGGATGTTTCCTGTCCAAATTTGAATCTGTCTTGATAATGGGAAGTACACATTGTAGGAATGATCATTTCTTTAGACCTACAAATGGAAAGCCACCAAGAGGAGTTCCAAATGAGTTGTCTAATCTTATCTATTTAATTTGGAAATTAGATCGAGCACAATATTTATCCCCGATGCTAAGATTTGGTCCACCATCATCCTCTACCCAAAGTCCCAAGAGCATGGTTGATAGTTGAAAGTTAAACATTGTTGAATAAAGTGTTTACCATCAAGGTGTAAGTGGAGTATTTTCATGTTGCGTAAACGATAGAGATAGGGGGAAGACAAATACACTGAATTGGTGAAGTGGAACTCTTTATCTATTTGGAAAATACTAGCATGAAAAATACCTTATAGAATGAGTGATCCTAAGGTAATATTCTTAGTCTTCCATGAAAATTACCTTATAGAAGGATATTCTTATTCTTCCATGAAAAATACCTTATAAAAGAAGTGATCC
>CM035414.1:193403082-193405582 GCA_020310875.1 Ceratopteris richardii | reverse complement strand
TAGTGTTCTCCATTTTGAACTTGAGAAGAAGATCCTAAATGTATCTTCTTTGAGTCAAATACATTCCTTCATCTGTATATATCACCTGCATACCTAGGAAATATGTGAGCTCACCTAGGTCACTGATTTTGAACTCCTCTTGCATGTGTCTCTTGATCCTTTGAATGCCATTTAGATCATCACCTGTCACAATAATATCATCTACATATACACATAGATGAATAACCTCATTGTGATCCCTTTTGATGAATAGAGAAGGATCTGAGCTGCTAGCTTTGAACCCTTGATCTTGAAGATATGTAACCAACCTGTAATTCCAAGCTCTAGGAGCTTGTTTTAATGCATATAATGCTTTCTTAAGTCTGCAAACATAAGATGGATGATTAGGGTTTTCAAAACCTGGTGGTTGTGACATGTATACCTTTTCACTTATCCAACCATTCAAGTCACATCAAGTTGCAGGAGTCTCCAATTCCTTGCAGCAACTATACTTATCAATGTCCTGATTGTAGTCATCTTTGCAACTGGTGAGAATGTTTCCTCATAGTCTATACCATGAGTTTGTGAGCATCCTTTGGCAAATAATCTTGCCTTGTACCTGCAAATTGATCCATCTGAGTTTCTTTTAACTTCATATACCCATCTGCAACCAATTACCTTTTGATTCGGTGACATTGGAACCAAATCCCAAGTGTCCATTTCCTTCAATGCATCTATCTCTTCTTTCATGGCCTTTTCCCAATTAGGGTTTCCCTTTTCCTCTTCATAGGTTGAGGGTTCCTCTGAAATAGAGTCTTTTGCCAAGCATATTGAATGCTTCGTAACAAATGTGGAATCATATCCATACCTTTCTGGTTGTTTCTTCTCTCTTGCTGATCTTCTAGGTGCTTCTTTGGAGCATTCTCCAACCTCTTGCATCTTTGCTTTGCCTCTTGACTTCCATAGCTTGTAATCCTTTTCTCTTTCATCTTGGTCATCGTCTGTATCGCTTCTTGGATCCTGCACCTGTGTATCATGCTTGCTTCCTAATTGATGAGAGTCAGAATCAAGATCATATGGTAGTGTTACCTTTTGTTTGTCTTCATCATACCAAGACCTGTGTTCTTCAAACACAACATCTCTACTTGTAGTGAATTGCTTGGTTGAAGGATTGAAGAACCTGTAACCCATCTGAGTTGAATCATATCCAATAAACACTGCCTTTGTTACCCTTTCATCTAGCTTACCTCTTATTTGTGATGGTACATGAACATAAGCTAAACAACCAAAAACCTTGCAATGTTCAAGACTAGGTTTTCTTCCATGCCATGCTTCATAAGGAGTCATACCTTGAAGTGATTTGGATGGTAATCTATTGACAAGGTACACAACATTTGAAATAGCTTCTACCCATAGATAATGTGGCAACTTCTTCTCTTCAAGCATTGTTCGCGCTGATCCAACCAATGTCTTTTTTCTCATCTCTGCAATTCCATTAAGTTGAGGAGAGTACCTAGTAGTCACTTCCCTTTTGATACCTTTGTCCTGCAAGAACTCATCAAACTCTTTGGAGAAGTATTCTCCCCCTCCATCAGATCTGAGCTTCTTTAGTGATCTACCTGTATGATTCTCCACATGTGCAAGATACTTCTTGAAGCAATCAAACACTTCATTCTTACTCTTGATAAAGTATAGAACAATCCATCTACTATGGTCGTCAATAAATGAGACATAATACCTTGATCCTGCCAATGAAGGTTCTTGACTTGGTCCCCATACATCTGTATGTACTAAGTCCAATAAGTTGTTGTGGATGTAGCCTTTGTGGTTGAATGGTCGTCTTTGTGCTTTCCCAATCTGACATGCATCACACATATTGATCATGTGTTGCTTTGATATGTTCGACAGTCCTAGAACACTTTGATCCCTGCATATATCCGTCAAGGTTCTTTCATTCACATGAGCAAGTCTCTTATGCCACACTTCAAGCTCACTTAGGGTTTGAGACCCAAAGTTGAATAGAGCTATGTTCCTGGTTTCTCCTACTTCAAAAGTAAAGAGCCTACCATGCTTCTCACATCGGGCTATCTTTTTGAAGCCTTGACATGCATCTTCCACAAAAGCTCCATGTTGGGTGAACCTAACTTGCAAGCCTTTTTCAACTATTTGGCCTACACTTATTAGGTTTTTAGTGATGGTGGGTACATAGAGAACCTTACTTAGAATGTTTGTTCTGCCATTGGAAGCTTTGACATTACCAATCTTCTCCACATTGTGCTTTGGGTCATCCCCTGTTTGCACTTCATGTCTATGGTCTTGACTTTCCAAATCAGATAGAAGAGCAATGTTGCCTGCAACATGATTCGAACATCCTGAACCTATGTAGAACAAATGATCATCTTGTTTACCTTCTTTGTAGCTTAGATTCATAAGTAGCAATGAGTCTTCATGTGGTTGATCTTCTCAATAATTTTTGTAGTCCTTCCATTATAGCCTCTATTGTTATTGTTGAATTTGTGTC
>CM035414.1:193390582-193393082 GCA_020310875.1 Ceratopteris richardii | reverse complement strand
CAAAGGTACAATCAATGAAGGTATATTCTATCGTTACTCTTCAGATTCGGATATCAAAATCTATTTAGATGCAGATTGGGCAGGAGCTAAGGATTATAGAAGAAGTATTTCTGGTTACTTAGCATTTGTAGGTTCGAAGCTAGTGTCATGGAGTTCCAAGAAGCAACCAACAATTGCTTTATCCTCAACAGAAGTAGAGTACAGAGGTTTGACCATAGCAACTCAAGAGGCTAATGGTTAAAGGCATTGTATATAGATTTGGGACTTGTGAGTTCCAAACCTCACATATTTGGAGATAATGTAAGTTCCATGCATCTAGCGGCAAACCCTATTTTCCATGCAAGAACCAAACACATAGAGGTTCATTACCACTTCATTAGAGAGAAGCTCATGGCAAAGGAGATTGACATTTCTTTTGTTCCTACTAAAAATGAAGTAGCAGATATGATGACGAAGGCATATGATGGAATAAAGCTTTGTAGATTCAAAGCTATGGCAAGTATTCAACATATTAGAGAATGAAGACTCAAGCATACTTTAGCTTGAGGGGGAGCTGTTGGAACATCAAGCTTACACTATGCTTGAGGTGGACTTGATCTACATCAAAAAGTATGGCTTGGGTTATATCGAAGGAATATCCGTTGGAGAGTTTCTTTTCTTATGCTCACTTATTAAATTTTTTTAAACAAATTTTCATGGATCTTTTACCATTCTAAAAGCCTTGAGCTTTATAAACGTAAAAGTAGAAAGATAGAGAACAAATTCCACGAATTTGTGGTGGTTGAGTTGCATTCAATGAATCAATCAATCACCTAAAAGTAGCTCAAACTTGATCTTCACTTTTCCTAGATTATGGGAAAGTGAATTGAGTCCCTCCAACAACCATTCCCACCTTCATTTGAATTTAAAATCCACTTGTAGACGTTGTGGAGCACTTCTAGAGTCTATATAAAGACTTCAAAACACTTGTACCATACATGGAAGCAATATACATACACTTGTGACCATCATTGTCTTGCTCCTTCATTTCTTAGCATCATCTTCTTCACCAATATTAATCTTGCCACTATTCCTTGTAGGGGCAGGCTAAAGAAAACTACAAAAACTACACTCCAAGGTAATATGTTCGGCTGCCCCACTGTGAAAGTACCAAACACTATTTATGAAAAGATGGGTCATAAGGGACAACAATTGTCAAAGTCCATTCTTCATTCGACAGAAGATTAGCAAACTCTATTTTGGGCATAGAGGACTTTACAACAACCATTCTAGCCTCTTTCTTCCTTTCCTCTTTTGCAGTTTTGAAAAACTCTTTATTACATGATCATTTCCTTTACAATATTTGCAAAACAATTTCTGATTTTCTATTTTCTTCTCGAATTTGTCTTCCCTTTTTTATTGTGCCGAATTAGCAAATTTATGCTTACTAGTAGATGAGCTCAACTTAACTTTTCCCTTTTGACTAGCTAAGAAACCTTGATCTGCCACATACATGATGGACTTGTTCTATCTATCTATCTATCTAATCTATCTATCTATCTATCTATCTATCTATCTATCTATCTATCTATCTATCTATCTATCTATCTATCTATCTATCTATCTATCTATCTATCTATCTATCTATCTATCTATCTATCTATCTATCTATCTATCTATCTATATCTATCTATCTATGTATCTATCTATGTATCTATCTATGTATCTATCTATGTATCTATCTATGTATCTATCTATCTACCTATCTATCTATCTATCTATCTATCTATCTATCTATCTATCTATCTATCTATCTATCTATCTATCTATCTATCTATCTATCTATCTATCTATCTATCTATCTATCTATCTATCTATCTATCTATCTATCTATCTATCTATCTATCTATCTATCTATCTATCTATCTATCTATCTATCTATCTATCTATCTATATGTCTGTCTGTCTGTTTGTCTGTCTATCTATCTGTCTATCTATCTGTCTATCTATCTCTCTATCTATCTACCTGTCTATTTATCTATCTATCTATCTATCTATCTATCTATCTATCTATCTATCTATCTATCTATCTATCTATCTATCTATCTATCTATCTATCTATCTATCTATCTAATCTATCTATCTATCTATCTATCTATCTATCTATCTATCTATCTATCTATCTATCTATCTATCTATCTATGAATAAATCAATCTATCTCTTTGTCTATCTATCTATCTATCTATCTATCTATCTATCTATCTAATCTATCTATCTATCTATCTATCTATCTATCTATCTATCTATCTATCTATCTATCTATCTATCTATCTATCTATCTATCTATCTATCTATCTATCTATCTATCTATCTATCTATACTATCTATCTATCTATCTATCTATCTATCTATCTATCTATCTATCTATCTATCTATCTATCTATGAATAAATTAATCTATCTCTCTATCTATCTATCTATCTATCTATCTATCTATCTATCTATCTATCTATCTATCTAT
>CM035414.1:193363802-193368802 GCA_020310875.1 Ceratopteris richardii | reverse complement strand
GAATCTTGGCTGATAAGTCATTTTTTCATTCTCTGTGTGTTAACTATTGTTGAATTTTTAAAAATATGAAGTTTATGGAGCAACTCGATGCCTGGCATCGAGTTTGAGCATAAAGTCGATGCCTGGCATCGACTTCTAGCATACAAGTGGTCTTCTTCATGTGTGTGTAAAAGAGAGTATTTCTGGTGCAGAAAAAGGGCCTAAAAAAGCTCAAAGTCGATGCCCGGCATCGACTTGGACTGAAATTCGATGCCAGGCATCGAATTTTTTATTTTTGGACATCAGGAATACTAAAACAGGCAAGATTTCCACTTTTGGAAGGTCATACAGGGTCATCTTGTGAGGGCCATAACTTGAGTTCTAGAGCTCCATTTGATGCATATGATAGCTTGTTGGAAAGCTCTACTCTTCTAGTTTCAGCCTATAAAGTTTCATGGAGAAATAATACTTGAGCTAGGAGAAATTAGCAAAATACTGAAGGTATGTCATTTCGGTGACTAGGAATTTCTGTAGAAGCAAAGTTCTCACTTTAGGTTATCATTTCTCAAAGTTTGGAGTGGCAATGAGTTAATGGTGACCATAGAGGTGTTCTAGTGTCACATTAATTCATTTCTTGTGGTGTTTTATACATGAACAAGTGGTATCAGAGCAGAAAGATTCTCGAGAGCAGAAGACGACAAAGGTACGAGAAGTTTTGTAAAGTTTTCCATTAAAGTTTTAAAGGTGAAGCATTTGAAGACACAAGGCATCAAAAGATTACTTTCAAAGTATCCTCATACACAAAGAACTTCAAAAGGTATTATCCTTTATCCTTTAAGCTCACAGGTTGCAGCAGAAGGAAAGAACTATGGCAGATAATATCTCCATTGACAAACTGGACAGAGATAATTACCCCGCATGGGTAATGAGAATGGAATCCTTACTTATGAGTAAGGATCTCATGATATATGTTACAGGTGAAGAAGAGAAGCCAGTATTTGAAGATGAAAGGCGACCAAAGAAAGAAGAACTTGATGCTTTAAAGCATTGGCAGAAGAAGGATGCAAGTGCAAAAGCCTACATCTACAATACAATCTCAGATCATTTGCTACCACACATCAGAGGATTGGAATCATCAGAAGATATATGGAATGCATTGGAATATCATTTCCAAAGCACTACTAAAGCACGGAAAGCAAGTCTATGGTCAGAGTTTACAACATTCAAGAAGAAGCCAAGTCAAACCATTAGTGATTATGTCACTAAGATGAAGGATCTAGCAGATAGTCTTGGATCCATAGATGAAGATGTTGAAGATCACAGATTGATTGCTCAACTACTTGCAGGCTTGAGAGGGGATGAAAGGTGGAAACCTTTTGTCTTATCAACAGAACTTTCATTAAATCATTATGTTCCAGATTTGAACCAGTTGCTTGGTTTGATGCTCACATATGAGCAAGACTTGAAGGGAGATGGAGATAAAGGTCAAAGTTCTGCAATGTACATGAAGAATAAGAAGAAAGGAGATAAAGGTAAAGCAAAGGATGAAGAGGAGTCTAATTCTCAAGCTTATTATGCAAGAGGTAAAGGCACTGGCAGAGGAAGAGCAAGAGGTTTTGGAAGAGGAAGAGGTAATCAAAATAACAACAAAAAGGCTTGCTGGATCTGTGGATTGAGTAATCATTTGGCTCATGACTGTTGGCACAACCAACAAGGATCAAACCAGAATCAAAACAACAATAGCAGAGGTCGAGGTGGAAGATATCAAAGTAATTTTCAAAGAGGTAGACAAAGTCAAAGAGGAGGCTATGGTAGAGGTGGAGGAAGAAGTTGGGGACAGAATCAATCCTACAACACCACCTACTACAACTATGCAAATGACACACAGAATGAAAGTCATACATCATTGATGATGAATTCAATCAGCACATCAGATAAAGAAGATCTAAAGGTATTTTACATTGACTCTGGATGTTCTAATCATTTGTCAGGAAACATAGAATTGATGTCAGAATTGGAAAAAGGCATTTCTAGTCACACAGTTCAAACTGGTGATAATACAAGACATAGTGTACATTCAATTGGAAAAGTGAAATGCAAGAGTGGAGCAGATTTGCTAACCAATGTTTTGTATGTTCCTACAATACCTAAAAACTTGATTAGTGTGGGACAGATAGTTGAAAAAGGTTTTCAAGTCAGGTTTACAAATGAAGGAGTATTTGTGGAAGATCCAGAGAATGGATATAATCAGATTGTCTCTGGTAAGAAAGAAGGTAGACTCTTTACTTTAAGAGTGCAAGGGAACATTGGTCAAGCTTTGCTCACACATGGTGAAGCAGTGATTACAGAACTTGATCTCTGGCATAAGAGATTAGGTCATTTCAATGAAAGAGGAATTAAAGCTATGGTTGCTAATCAGTCTGTACTAGGATTACCAAATGTGCAAAGTCAACATATGGTTTATAAATGTGAAGCATGTCAAATGGGTAAAGCACACAGGTTACCATTTCAAAAGAAAGGTTTCAAACATGATGGAGTACTTGAGCTCATTCATACAGATGTATGGGGACCAACAAAAGAAGGATCTATCAGTGGCTCAAGGTATTATGTTCTTTTTATTGATGATGCTACAAGATGGATAACATTATATGTTTTGAAGGAAAGATCAGAAGTGTTTGGAGCTTTCAAGCATTTTCATGCATATGCAGAGAGAGTCACAGGTCAAAAGCTTAAGAGACTGAGGTCTGATGGAGGGGGAGAATACTTCTCCCAAGAGTTCAATGATTATCTTTGGAATGCAGGTATTAAGAGAGAAATAACTTGCAGGTGTACACCACAACAAAATGGTGTAGCAGAAAGAAGGAACAGGACTCTGGTTGAGTTTGCTAGAGCTATGCTAAAGGAGAAGAATTGTCCAAATTATCTTTGGGCTGAGGCTGTAAATACAGCTACATATCTTGTGAATAGATTACCATGTGCAGCTCTGAATGGAATGACTCCATATGAAGCTTGGTGGGGTAAAAAACCAACACTAGATCATTGTAGAGTGTTTGGATCAATTGCATATGCTTATGTGCCATCACAACTTAGGCATAAACTTGAACCAAAGGCAGAAAAATATGTGTTCATTGGTTATGATGAAAAGCAGATGGGTTACAGATTGTGGAATCCTCTAACCAAACAATTTATTGTTTCTAGAGATGTTACATTTGATGAACAGAAAAGTTGGTATGCAGATCAAAGTCATACAGCTGAAGAATTTGAAGAAGAGGTAAGAAGATGTGAGAAAGGAAAATCAATTGTGCAGGTGAATAGAGATGAAGACTATATGCAAGCAAGTACATCCAAAAGTGGATTAACAAGAATGAATGAAGAAGCTCCTATATTTGATGAAGAGGTGTATCCAGAAACTTATGAAGAATGTGAACCAAGAAGGTCAAGCAGGACAAGGAGACAACCAGAAAGGTATTCTTATGATACATTTTACATAACTTAGAAGAACTATGCATATATGGTAAAAGATGATGAAGAACCCCAAAACTATGATGAAGCTAAAGGTAAGAAGCAATGGGAAGAAGCAATGAAGGAAGAGTTCAATGCACTGGAGGAGAACAAGACATGGGAACTTGTTCCTAAACCAAATGGTAAGAAGGTTATTGGAAATAAATGGGTTTATAAAGTGAAGAAGCTTGCAGATGGAAGTATAGCCAGATACAAAGCTAGATTGGTGGTGAAAGGCTATGCCCAGACCTATGGCATAGATTATGACGAGACATTCAGTCCCGTAGCTAAGATGTCAACTATAAGGACAATCATTGCTATTGCAGCTTCAAAAGGATGGACTCTAAGTCAATTGGATATAAAAAATGCATTCTTGAATGGATACATATCAGATGAGGTATACATGGAACAACCTCAAGGGTTTATAGATTCCAGATATCCAAATTTTGTTTGCAGGTTGAGAAGAGCATTGTATGGATTGAAGCAAGCTCCAAGAGCTTGGAACTATAGACTGGTGAAGTATCTCAATGATCTTGGATATCAAAGTTCAAAAGCAGACCCAAGTCTACTTATCAGAAGAACAGAGGAAGGTACAATCTACATTTGTATTTATGTAGATGACATTATAATCACAGGTACTTCAGATGAAGGAATCAAGGAGGTAAAGAGATTACTTGAGAAAGAGTTTAAGATCAGTGACCTAGGAAAGTTATCATACTTTCTTGGAATGGAAGTTACTTATACAGATCATGGCATATATGTGTCACAAGAAAGGTATCTTCTGAACTTGTTGAAGAAGTTTGATATGGAAAATTGCAGAGAAGCTTCAACTCCACTTGAAGTTAATCACAAGCTCAGTAAATATGATGGTGCAGACTACAAAGATATGAGGAAGTATCAATCTCTTGTGGGTAGTTTGATTTATGCTACACTAACAAGACCTGATCTTAGTTATGCAGTGGGAGTTTTGTCACAATTCATGCATTGTCCAAAGGACCCACATTGGATTGCAGGTCAAAGAGTTCTCAGATATATCAAAGGAACTATAAAGGAAGGAGTATATTATCCTTTTACATCAGATTTGAAGTTGAGAGCCTACAGTGACTCAGACTGGGCAGGTAACCAAGATGACAGAAGATCAACTCATGGTTACATGATATATATTGGTGATAAACTTGTAAGTTGGTGTTCAAAGAAACAACATACAGTAGCATTATCATCAACTGAAGCAGAGTACAAAGGACTTGTGGAAGCAGCTAAGGAAGTCATATGGATGCAGACATTGTTCAAGAGCTTAGGCATTGATCAAGGTACATCTACAATACATGGAGATAATATGAGTTCACTTTATCTTGCAGCAAATCCAGTATTTCATGCAAGGACAAAGCACATAGAGATCCAATATCATTTTCTTAGAGAAAAGGTAATGGAGAAGGAGATTGAAGTGGAGTACATTTCTACTAAAGATCAGTTAGCAGACATAATGACAAAGAGCTTGGATGGTGTGAAGACCAACAGAT
>CM035414.1:192388802-192601302 GCA_020310875.1 Ceratopteris richardii | reverse complement strand
CTTCTGCTCATAACCACAAAAAAGTTTCTAACATTAAAGAGCGTTTTTCTTCATAATCTCTCACCCTGAGTACCTCGATTATGTATGCATAAGTTTAGGACTTACAACTCTAAATTGACTTATATACATTCAGATCTTATGCTTTTACAAAAACTCTTTAATTTTGAAGCTTCTAGAACTATTTTGGATTCAATTTCTAAGTATATGTTACAAATGTGAATTTGTCATTTCACATAGGCATGGTTTTGATTTTCCAAGCTTCATAGACTTTTTGCCCTTCCTTTCTTCACTTGTGACTTCATTAATTCTCTTCATATGCTTTGCATCTTCATGCTCAATTAGTGAGTGAAGCTCCAACAACTCCCCCTTAATCACTAATTGATATTCTTCTCTTTTATTCTGGTCATTCCTTTGAATCTACTTGTCTTCACACCATCCAAGATTTTGGTCATGATATCTGATATTTGATCCTTTGTAGGAGTATATACCACTTCAAGTTCCTTCTCCATTACCTTTTCTCTCAAGAAATGATATTGAATTTCTTTGTGCTTTATTCTTGCATGAAAAATTGGATTTGTTGCAAGATAAAGTGAACTCATATTATCTCCATGAATTGTGGGTATACCTTGATCGATTCCCAAGCTTTTGAACAAGGTCTACATCCATATGACCTCTTTAGTTTCTCCTACCAATCCTTTGTATTCTACTTTTGTTGATGACAAGGCAATTGTGTGTTTCTTCTTTGAACATCAACTCACAAGCTTATCACCTATATACACCATGTATCCATTTGTTGATCTTCTATCATCTTGATTTCCTGCCCAATCTGAGTCACTATATGCGCTAAATTTTATGCTTGAGGTAAAAGGATAATATAACCCTTCTTTAAAGGTTCCTTTGACATATCTTAGAACTCTTTAATCTGCAATCCAACATGGGTCCTTTGGAAAATGTATAAATTGTGAGAGGAATCCCATTGCATAACTAAGATCAGGTCTTGTTAGTGTAGCATAAATTAAAATTCCCACAAGAGATTGATATTTCCTCATGTCTTTATATTATACACCATCAAGCTTACTAATTTTGTGATTAACTTCAAGTGGAGTTGAAGCTTCTTTGCAATTCTCCATATCAAACTTTCTGAATAGGTTCAGAAGATACCTTTCTTGTGATACATATAACCCAGGATCTGCATAAGTGATTTCCATTCCAAGAAAGTATGATAACTTTCCTAGATCACTTATCTTGAATTCCTTTCCAAGTAATCTCTTCACTTCTTTAATTCCTTCATTTGAGGTACCTGTGATTATAATGTTATCTACATATGTGCAAATGTATATTTCACCTTCAACTATTTTTTTGGTAATCAAGCTTGCATCTTCTTTTGAACTTTGATATTCAAGATCATTAAAATACTTCACACGCCTATAGTTTCAGGCCCTTGGTGCTTGCTTTAACCCACAGAGTGCTCTTCTTAACCTACATAGATAATTTCGATATCTAGAATCTACAAACCCTTGAGGTTGCTCCATATATACCTCATTTGATATGTATCCATTCAAAAAATGCATTCTTTATGTCCAACTGACTCAAGGTCCATCATTTTGAAACTACAATAGCAATGATTGTCCTTATGGTTGACATTTTGGATACAAGACTAAATGTCTCATCATAATCTATGCCATAAGTTTGAGCATAGCCATTGATCGCGAATCTAGCCTTGTATCTGGCTATTCTTCCATCTGCAAGCTTCTTTACTTTATAAACCTATTTGTTTTCAATCACTTTCTTACAATGAGGTTTTGGAACAAGTTCCCATGTCTTTTTCTCTTCAAGTACATTAAATTCTTCCTTCATTAACTTTTGCTTCATCATAACTATGGTGTCTTCAACATCTTTGACCATATAAGCATAGCCTTTTTGAGTCATATAAGAAGTAACATAAGAGGACCTTGTCATTTGTCTCCTTATTCTACTTGAACTTCTTGGTTCATCCTCTTCATGTGTATCACAATAGATTTCTTCATCAAACCTAGGTGCATCTTCACTTCTTCTTGATGATCTAGCCCTAGATGTACTAGCTTTCCCATTATCTTCATCTTCATGCACTTCCACTTTTGATTTACCTTTCTCACTTATTCTTACCTCTTTTTACAATCCTTTAATTGTTTGACTTTCTTCTGCATACCAGCCTTTTTTCATCAAATGTTACATCTCTAGAAACAAGAAATTGTTTGGTTAGAGAATTCCTTAACCTATAACCCATTTGCTTTTTATCATATCTGATGAATAGATACTTTTCTGCCTTTGATTCTCGCTTATGTCTAAGTTGAGATGGTACATAAGCATAGGCGATTGATCCAAATACTTTACAATGATTCAATGTTGGTTTCTTACCTTACCAAGCTTCACAGGGAGTCATTCCATCAAGAGTTGTACATGGCAATCTATTCACAAGGTAAGTAGTTGTATTCACAACCTCAACCCATAGATAATTTGGACAATTCTTTTCTTTAAGCATGGCCCAAGCAAACTCAACCAATGTCATATTCCTTCTTTTTCCACCCCATTTTTTTTCAATGTATACCTACAATTTATTTCTCTCTTGATACCTGCATTCCAAAGATAATCATTGTACTCGTACTTTGTTGTACGCTAGCCATTTTTAAATATTTTTGCACTGATTTCATGTTTTTTGACACGTCTAAATCCTTTTTTATATTTTTTTTTAATAGATTCTTAGTCCTTTGTATGTACCATATTCTTTAGGGTTTTTTTTATGTTTCTAGTATAGTTATTTCTACCCATCCCTTCTATATTCTTTAAAGATTCTTGTTATTATTTTTATGTTCTTAGTTATTTCTACCCACCCCTTCTATGTCCATATAGCACTTGTTCCTATTGCCTAACATTCATCTCATCCTTCCAACCCCTCTCTCTCACTATTGAGCATGATTTTTCTTGGATGCTTTTGTTAGACTCTTGCAAACTTGCTTCGAATGCACCATACTCTATGGCATCATCCTTCCCTCATAGTTCCTCTTTCTTTATCATGGAGGAATATTCCAATCTTCATCCATCAGCATTAGAGCTCGTACCTTCATCATCTTAGACACCTGCACTCTTTCATCCATCATCCATCCCAACCCCCAGTCTGTTCGCATCCCCTTTTGTCCCTCAAAATACCTCCCACCATACCCCTCTTTCTGCCCTGTCTCCTCCCTCACCTATTGCGTCATCTAGTCTGAGCCCCCATCTACCCACCTCCTCGCTCTCCTAGTCTTTGGCTTACAAACTTAGGGCCCCTCCCCCTATTCCATGATCCATTTGCCTTTCCCAAGTCCTCCAACAAGAGTGTGGCCCACTCTCTTCCCCCCATCTAGCCTTCATCACACCAAACTCCGGCATTTTGACAGCCTCCTCTAGTCACCCCCTATGGGTCTGATATCTGAAACCCGCTTTGTTCCTTTCCCCATTTTTTGATAGGCTCCCTCACCACCCCCATCAATCTTCTGAAGTCAATCACCATCCCCCACTCTTTCTTTATTCTATTATGTCTTGCAACAAGACCATTGCCTTTTTTGAGCATGCGTTTGGACCTAACATTGTCACGGAGCCTCGCCTACAAGCAATTTTCCATTCAATTATATTCCATTTCCTTTTTTGTAACCCGTGCTCCACCCAGCCTCTATGCTATTTGTATCACTGACACCCTATATTACTTCCTTCATTTTTCTCCCTATCCATATGCTTCCTTGATGCTAGGCTCCTTCCACCTATGATCCTAGTGCTATCTAGCTTCTCTTGCATGCGATACATGTTCCTTCTCCATCTACTTTGCCCCCCTCTTGGCATGGTTATCTCATTTTCTTGGGCAGTGTTTGCCTCTTCCTCGTACCACCACCTCCATCCTCCTCGACCTTTTGTGTTGTCCATCCTCCATCCTCCACTCTTCCCATAGCCCATAACCATCCTCTAGTCCATCTCTTGCGTCCTTCCCCTTCCTGAAATCCACAATGACCTCGCATCCTCACCACCCCTCCACCTCCACTTGCCATGTCCATGTCTTTCTCCTTCTTATCTTGTCCCGGGTATGGCTATGCATTCCCCGCTTGCTCAACATACCCCCACCCCCACCACTTTCCCCATGAAGAACTCCCCATCTCCACCAGCTTCTTCACCCACAATAGCCTCGCCCCCCATTTCACTTGACACCACCTTTGCCTCCTCCACCTAGTCTCCGCCTCACCAGCACCCACCTTCCCATACCACCAACCCCTACCACCACCCCCCACCACATCTCGCAAGACCATCATCCCAAAGACCCACCCTTCCTTGGTCTTCTTTAAGATGCAACCGCTATTGCTCTTGACGAGGTTGATGCAGCTTGACTATCATTTGACTCTGTTTCTGCAATTGTGGCTCTCCACCAATAGTAAGCATCTATGAATGCACATATTAGAGCTATGTTTTCCTCCCAATGGCATAGCTACCAGTCCTCGACACGAGCTATATGGTAGGAGCACGATACTCTTAGAGTAGTGCTTGATTCTGCATGTCATAATTTGTTAGAGCTATGCACTCATTCTTCCTTTGGCATCTACCAAAACCCCTCTTGTCATCTTGTTTGACACAAGCGTGACCATCTTTGTCGCTATGTCTGTGAGATGATGGCTTTGGGAGAGCAAACTTCCATCATCCCTCCTCTACCTTCAATGTTTGCTGCCCCTTCTCCGACACCACCCCCTCTCAGATCAACCCCACCCTTTGCATTCCCTAAGGCTGTCCCAATGAGACCTTTCCCTCCCCCCTCCCCCATCGCACCCACCAGAGCCCTAATCTGCATCATCTAGCCCCCTTTATCAATCCCTGGTTCTTAATCCTTTCACATCATGAACCTATTTTTTAAGTATTCTTTGATATTGGCCTCTAGGGATCGAGTTATGTATCGTTTCCTTTTAGACATATGGATGCTTCTTCCTTTTTTGGTGTTTCCCCTTCCCCTCATTTCTTCACCCCTCTCTCCCCTTTTCCCATATCCATTCCTTGTGATTCTTCCCCTTTCCCATCCCCTCTCCCACCCTTTCCTATCAGGCTTCCCTTACCCTCATTTCTTCACAGCTCCCTCCCCTTTTCCCATACCCTTCCTTACCTTGGGATGCTACCTACTCTTGATGTGATCTCATTCTTTCCTAATGTGGTATTTCGTTCTTTACTATTGTGGTATTTCTTACTCAGATACTTGGTATTTTCTTCTTTCGGTGTGGTAAATGCTATCTTAATATGGTAGTCACTCTCTACATTCTCTCAATGTGGTATTCACTCTACATTTTCACTCTCCAGGACAGAGAGCCCATTAGGTGGTGGGCAAATAATGAGCCTATCGTGGTGCTCACTTGGCACAATGGTGGAGAGGTGGTGCATAGGTGGCCAAGGAGCATTTAGATAGTGGGTGCACAAGTAGTGCACATAGGGTATGCTCATAATCGACTTTCAAGTAAAGTTAAATACAAGTTGCAAAAGGGTCCTTTTGAAGGGTTTTAAAGGCTTTTGAAGTGCTTGGAAGGTTGAAGTGAACCCTCTCTTATGGGTACATTCGGAGAAACTAAGGTCAAAAGTGAAAAAGATAGGTGGTGAAGAAGATATGCAAAAGATTATGTATCACACCCGTTAAAATTTTGTTTTTTTCATAAAGCCATTACATGAAAAAATAGGGAATAGTTGGTCTCTATGTGAGAAGGTTTTTTCGGAAAACAAGGAAAGCAACAAGATATAAAAGCACTTAGGAAGTGAAGCGACATAAATAAGAGAAATTGACACAACAAAGGAGTATTCTTGGGATAGACTAAGCAAACAAGTCGACACACTAAACTACGAGAGCAAAAGAGAGAAAGACACACACATTTAGATAGTGTGTAGAGAAAGAGAGAGAGAGAGAGAGAGAGAGAGAGAAAGTGTGAAAATAAAAGTGTGACATAGTCTCATGAATGAGGTGTTGCAATTCAACAGTAGAAGTGTCTAGGACTTCAAGCTTATTGGAGGCTTGAGTGCAAGGGGTGCACAAGGGAAAGCTACTAAACAAGGTGAAGAAATGGCACAGAGGTTGACTACAAAAGTAATTGTGGTACTTTGTTGTACTTGTGTGTAATTTTTTGTCCTAAAAGGGTTATGCACAGAGAGTTTTTTTCCTCATTCTAGAAAAAAGCTATTGTGATATTTTCTATCAATCAAAGCAAAAAGACCTCCGATGCAACTTGTAGTTCTTCTCTACTTTCTTCCTACAAATTATCAAGCCCCTTTCAACTAAAGAATCCCCCAACAATTATCAAGCAAAGGAATAAAATGTTTTTTTGTGCATAAAGTGTGTGTGTGTGTGTGACCATTGTGTGCACTCATTTCAAATGCTTGTGGATCATACACATGTATGTAAAAAAGGGTTCACCTTTATGATTTTAAGAGAAGGAACAAAACTAGAAAGAATACATTCAGCTAATGCACAAAGATACAATATGAACCACAAGATAGGAGCATCAATAGCAAGGTTTTGACAAGAGAAAGTGTGAGTTCATTCAACTTTATTCCTAGGTCTCTCTTTGGCAGCTCGAGGGATTGAGATACCGAGTGGGAATACATGTCACATTCCATCAATATTGATGAGCTCCAGAAAGATCTAGCATTCTTATTCAAGATAGAGGGTGAATATGACACAACTCTAACCTATGAGAAGGAAAACGGACATGGTTCTCATTTGTCCCAGGATCCATGGGGTTACACCTTGGTAAAAATCAAGAGCTCTAATGCTAGAGTGATTTTAAGTCACCACCCTACTATAAAGAAAGAGGGTAATGCATATGTGGACAAGAAAGTCTCTCTATACATATTCCATGAACATCCTGATAAGTTGGATGAGTTTAAGATTCATTTCCTTGAAGAATCTCCAGTAACCTCTAGTTGGATGTGGCTAAGAAAGTCTCTCTATACATATTCCATGAACATCTTGATAAGTTGGATGATTTTAAGATTAATCTAGGGTAACTAAGGTCTGATCACCAACAACATATCTATGTGGGAAGTATTTTTTTCTTGAACAAGATTGTTTTGGATTCACATACTAAAAAAGTATATTATTCTATAGAAACCAAGAAGATGTTTTGGACCCTTCCTCCTATAGGTGGTTCGGGAGCATCCCTCCTTAAGGCTCATGAAATTCAATCATCTAAAGCTCTAACCATGGAAATCTACAAGGATCCAATGATTTTGGTGAGTTCTAGGTCTTATTCTCAGATAATCGGGATAAATAGGTCTATCAAGGCCAACTTGTTTTTGTGAATGGTGTGCCTAGAGCTGAGAAAATCATCCTTAGGTTTCCTAGTTGAAAAAGGAGTTCCTCAAGTCAATGGCGATCCAAGATTAAATCAAGCAAGGAACAATAATTCAAGCTTCATGAAGACCTAATTTTCATAGGCAAAACCCTTTAGGACCTCAATTACAAATTAAAAGACCTCATTTGGGTAGGAGGTTAATCCTTTGCAAGTAGAAGATTGTATCACATATTTTTATGAGGGACATGGAGATACTCATGCTCACATCGTGGAATTGAAGAAAATTTTGTGTAGAGTAAGTAGACAATTTTGTTATTCAATAGGATCTCCTCTAGCATGGTTTCAACCCATAAAGATTGAATACTTTGCAAACTTGGATAGATTTATCGATGAATTCATTAGAGAATTTTCCAAGCGTGGAGTCAAGCATGACACCTCGTCTCTAATCTACAGCTTCAAACAATCAGGTTTGGAGTCTATAAGATTAGTTGCAAGATGATTCAAGCAATATATATCTAGATTTCAACCTTAAGAACTATCTTCCAGGAAGCAACACAAGGGGGAAATCCAATTTATGATGGATTACCAAGGGATGGAATGCACCAACGATAAAGAGAACTTGAATTTCATCTACAACCACTTCTCTCAACTCTTGGGGGTGTCTACTCCACTCTCTTCTCAAAGACGAGATAGCATGGCCACCATCTCTAGAACTGGAACCAAAAGAATCCCAATTGAGGTTTGGCATCTTCTGGAGGACCCCATCTCAAACTCGAAAACCACGGATGCTATTGACTCGTTGTCCTCGGGCAAGAGCCCAGGGCTTGACGGCCTCACCAATGAATTCTTCAAGCCTTTCAAGAATGTTTTAGTGAACCCTCTTTGCCTAGTATGGCAAGAAGCTTTGTCATTTGGTGCTTTACCTAACATTCTTAATGAAAGTGTGATTAAATTGATTCACAAAAAAAAGATAGAAAAAACGAAATCAAAAATTGGTGACCTATTATGATGCTACATACTAGCTACAAAGTATCGTGAAGGTTCTTGCTAATCCGATTGCTCCTCACCTTAGATCTTGGACTAACGAGGATCATAAAGGTTTCACTAAGGGCACATCCATCCTGAATGCAATTATTGATGTGTGGGAAGGCTTAGAATTTGCTAAGGAGTCTTCTCAAAATGTCCTCTTCCTAAAGATCGACTTTGACAAAGCCTACAATTGCCTCGAGTGGGACTTCGGTTTGCAGTCCCTCAAGGATGTAGGATGTGGTCCTTAAGTCCTCAAGATGGGGAACGCCTCAAATCATATAAACATAAATAGAAAACATAAATAGAAAGATGGGGAATGGCTACTTTGTTGGGGAATGCCTCAGATCATATAAACATAAATAGAAAACTTTTTCAGACCATCTTATTAAACCACTCGATCTAACAGGGTTGCCCCCTTGCTTTGCTTCTCTTTTCCATTGCCATTCATGGTGTGAGCTGTTTGGTCAACCATCATGCCCAACTTGGTCATATCAAAGGTCTTCATCTCCCCCATTGCCAGAATCAGATGATAATGAGACTCTTCGTTGATGACACGAATGATTTTGTGCATAATGAAACTAATAACCTTGATACTTTTTAGTAATGTCTTAACACCTGCTTTGCTTTCGGCTCCATAATCAATCACTCTATGTTCAAATCACTTGTTGGACCTACGATGGGTTTTGGCATCTCCTTGACTAAGTGGATGGAATTGGCTGCTCGCCAAGCTCAATAATAAACTTGTGTACTGGAAAGCTATGCAATTGAATCTGATTGGGCATGCTATAATGATTAACCTTTTCCTTCTCTCTTTGATTATTTACTTCTTGGCATGTTAGAGACCGAAGAATAAAGAGTTAGACGAGGAGCACTTGCAGAAATTTATCTAGATATGCTAACAGTATTAATAGCTTGTAGATTGTACCACTCTAACGTTTGACCATGCACCAAGACTAATATGCCAACAGTACTAATAGCTTGTAGATGGGGAACACTTGACCATACACCAACACTCCCAGAGATTTATCGAGATATGCCAACAATACTAATAGCTTGCAGATGGTACCATTTTTAATGGTTGAAAAATGAGGAGAACAAAGAACTTTAGGCCCTACACTAGTAGCTTGTCTCAAGCTCCAAAATCAACCACTAGAAGCTAAGACCTAAATCTAACGGATGCCCTATGTTTGCTTGGCTTCACATTCTAAACCATCGTCACCCTACTCCTTGCAATGAAACACCTCTCCCCTCCTCACCTAACTCCTTGAACTGCAACACACATCTCTCCTAGCCACCATTCCAATCATCGATCATCTCCTACTCATTAGATTTCATGCATGACATCTACTTCCATTCCACCTCCTTCCTAGCCCACTTGATTCCCATTCCTAGACATTGTTGACTTTAGCACAATATCTAGATTCACACAATCATCTACTACTCTTGCAAAATTACAACATGATTCAATTGCATACAAAAGTCATATGCACATTCTAATTCCCCCACTTAAGTAAATCCCTCGAAATTTGACCATACACCAACATTCTTAAAGATTTATCCAAGTATGCAAACAATAGTAATAGCTTATATATAATACCACTTTTAATGGTTGAAAAATTAGGAGAACAAAGAACGTTAGGCCCTACACTAGTAGCTTTGTATCAAGCTTCAATATCAACCACTAGAAGCTAAGATCTAAATCTAAATGATGCCCTATGAAAGCTTTGGGGAAGAAAAGGAACATAAGGGGTTAGAAAACGAGATCATATTTAGACTATCAGGCAATCGAATAGGATTCAACATAAAAGTGATATAAAATTGATAGCCGTTTAAACAGAAGGCCAAACTACAAGTGGATATGTTATAGACAAAATCAAAAAAGAGAGTTATCAACACAATTCAATCTTATCCTTAGGCACACTCTATTTGGAAGCAAAAAGACATTGTCCTTGCCAAGTTAAATGCTATTTGCAATAACAGCCTCTAAGGTAGGCCGAATTGAAGATAATCTTGCCCTCATAAAACTAGAAGGGATTTAGCACCAACTATATGATTAAATGGGATAAAAGAATCAACAAGTGGATAATCAAGATATGGATCCAATTTAAATAAAGTTGGTCCCAATCAATATGTAAACCATAGAGACAAAATTTCTTGAGATAAACACAATATGCAAGCAGACTACATAGGTGCATGTACAAGGCACTAGATGACCACCCATATGGCCACCACCTACACTCAATCGTTGGTCCATCACCACCTACACTCAAGATTGGACCACCAACTAGCTTAACAAGGCAACTATCTCTGGGCTACCACCTCTCCTTGGGTGACCACCTTTTCCACATGGACAAGCACCTCCTAGACCACCACCTCTTCCACTGCAATTGAACCACCTCTTCCATTGCGATTGGACCACCACCTCATCCACTACAACTGGCGACCACCTCTTCCACTGCAACTAGGCAACCACCCCCTCCACTACAACTAGGCAACTACCTCTTGCCTTCAACTAGGAGACCAACAACCAAGTTCTATCCTCTCAACCTCTACTTAGGTGACTTCACGGACACATGGTGCATCCCTTTGCCACCATAAAACAAGAGTATGAACATTTGGGCCATAACCATCTCTGAGTGCTAGCAACCAACTCCACATGTCGTTAGCAACTTGGGCCTTTGGCCACACCTCCTCTAAGCATAATGGCTCCACTCAAAGATAATATCCTAATCTTCTCCAAAGCTCTAGAGCTTCTTAGGCTATAAAACGGGTCTCATTGAATGTAAAACAATCCTATCACTATTGCAAACCAAGTCCTAGTAAGGCTTTGCCATGTACACCTTGGCAATCAAATCACGTATATTCCATATGCATCTCCTTGTCAAAATCTTTGATAGTTTCTTGTTGTACTTGTTGATCTTCTCAATGATATTTAGTGAGTAATACTCAGTCAGCTTTTAGTGCTGTTGTAAGTGGAATCTAAGGAAGCCTATGTGCCATTGAGGCTAATATGCATATGTGCCATTTAGTAGCATTTTTTTCTTAAGCCTTCCCTTGTTTATTTAGTACACTACTAACTTAATAAGGCATCTCACGTGCAGTGCATTTTGCATTTCCTGCACTTACATTAATTCACCATCTACACACACTTTCCTAGCATGTTTCAATGGAAAAATCACTGTTGTATATTTCCAATTTATTTCCCCTTTGAAAGTAGAGGTGATTCAACCAAAGTTTCAAACTTCTTAACATACTTGAAACAAGATGAAGGATGCATGATCCATGCAAAGTCTAAGAAGCTGATATACACTTGACATAAAGGCTCCATTTGATTCCCTATCACCAATATCAATCCCCTTCCTACATAGAAGTTCTTAAGATAGAAAGACCTCTATTCAAAAAAGGGTTTAAGTCATGGTGAAATCTTTGGAACAAATTGTGCAGTGTGATGTGTTCCCTAAAGGACATCACCCCGTCGCTCATAAACTCTCTTTAACTGATAAGATTGTCCTAACAATCATAGTAGAAGAAATAGAAAAACAAATATATGGACCTCAAAGGAACCAACCATCAAAACAATTAGATATAAATAGAAAGAGATGCATAAGGTACTACATAGTGGTTGCTCTTTTCAAAACAGATTGGTATATATACTAAGGTGAGCTTTGTTCAATGAAAGCTCAAATTTCAATCTTTGGTACTACGTGATTGATAACAAAGAAATCAAGTTTAATGTGGCCCATTCAAAGGAACCAACCATCAAAACAATTAGATAAAAATAGAAAGAGATGCATAAGGTACTACATAATGGTTGCTCTTTTCAAAACAGATTAGTATATATACTAAGGTGAGCTTTGTTCAATGAAAGCTCAAATTTCAATCTTTGGTACTACGTGATTGATAACAAAGAAATCAAATTTAATGTGGCCCATTCATGGAGGATTTAGACTCTTGAAACTGCTGAGTCTGGATTTGGTCATCATCAATGCAAGAGATGCATGAGGAAGATAAACAAGTCATCCCTTCTTCTCTTATCCATAACGGGAATAATTGAAATACCTTGGCAACAAGCCCATGTAGAAGAGGTCATCCAATGTTCAGTTCCCCTATATTGGTGTCTCCGTAAAAACTCACGAGTTGTAAAAGCAATTTCGCATGTGTATTCTCAATCCCCTTCTAAAACCTTCCAAATGCATCTAAAATGGATTCCCCACACTAAATGGTGGTGTGATCTCTCCCTACAATTCCTATACAAGAACCTCTTTAAAGTTAATACTTCTCAAACAGTAAGTACAGATCATGGATGAATGCATTGCATACAATACACACACATGCATACATACATACATGCATGTATGTATACACATGCACACACATGCATGCATACAAACATGCAAATTACATAGATGCCATGCATGCATGCATGCATACATACATGTGTATGTACATACATACAAACACGTACTTGCATACATTCATGCATACATGCACCAGTACATGCATATATACATGCATACAATCAGTTAATATTTTAATACTTCAAAACCTGTAATAAGCAATATCAAGACAGCTCAAGAAAATCCACAGGCTACAGCAAAGAAACTAAGACACCTAACAAAGGGTCACCACCTATTACTATCAGCATGTCAACTATGACATAAAATAAGAGGCAAATTGTTAATATACAGTTGTCTTAATGATCATCAAAAACACAGCAAAGAATTGACAGATTGTACCTGGATAAACCAGAACAGTGTTCAAATTTACTTGGCTAGGGTAAAGATAGCATCTTTCTCCTCTGTCACGTCCGTAAAGCGGAAAAAACATTCCCAAAATTTCTACTCTTTTACAATGGTTGCTACTGTTTCCCAGTTTGTTTAAAAGGTAACAATCATATCCCAGTGCCATTTATCTACGTTAATGATAATTCATTTATATCGCATGTGTCATAAAGTACTCTGCTAAGCAATGTTTGTTTCCATCTTATTTCAACCTGACAACGAAACCTCTGATTGCCACTAGGTTCTGAGCACTAGAAATGGTGTTCAAAAGGCATGTGTCAATACTGTAAGAAAATCTAAGGCTTTTTTTTTAAAACCAACGACATGATTCCACTCTAATTTGAGCACCGATAGCAAGAGAATTGAATTGGATTCATGATTAGATTACCAGATTTCAACAGAGTATCACTTACTCTTTTTTGCCTTCGTGGCCATGTTATAGTAGTAATACCCAGTCTCTATGCAGTATTTGCAGCAGAATTCAGCTAATATAACCAAGTTTTACACATCTACAACCTGAACAATTAAGCTCTTTGAAATTCTCTTATGATTATCCATGGTTGTGTGACATACCGAAAAAATTGCCAGCTCAATAAATTCCTTAGTTCCGAGATCAAGAAAGTAATTCAAACCTAGGTCAAAGAGAACCATATAGCGCTTAAAAATGGATGTAGGAGCCCTATACAAGCAGAGTCACAGATAATGTCGTCAATCTTCCAAAAACTCCCACACCACAAGAGTGCATCTAGTACAAGCACCATTGTTAGGGTCAATTATAAAGAAGAGAGGATTAGCACATAAAAAGAGCATATAAGAGTATTTGATTGCATTAGGGAACAGGAGTTCAAAAATTTAGTAATTACTTGGCTTGAGAAGAGATAACAGTGTACCATGCATGAGATAGACGTCCAAGAAGGGAGAATAAAATGTTTCATGCATGAGATAGAATTCCAACAAGTATAACTCTTCCTAAATTTTCAGGAGCACATTCTATTGGGCATGATATTTCACATGAATGATCTACTGTCATGTGGATAAATGAAGTATCCTCACTGTGACATGAACTTTCCAGAAGGAATAAGCAAGATGCTCACATTGTGGCTAGTTCACTGGATTTTGATTTACTGTTCTTTGGTTCATTACATGTGCTGCATGCCTTCTCTAATCCATTGAGGATCACTTGCCTCACCACATCAACACCCCGAGCCAATGTTATGTCCATCTGCACAGTAAGCAAATTAAGATAAGCATTAATGGCATTATTTCCCTATAAAAGAGAACTCTTCCAGTTAATCGAAAATATCTAGAAAGAGACCTCTTCCCTCTCATCTTTTCCGAATTTCCTTAGAACAAAGGATGCTGCCTCCATCTTGCCTGGGGGCCTCCCAATTCCTGCAATAATTAATTACAGCTCATTTCTAGCAATTATTTTGCTCAATCCCCAGGATTTAGAGAGAAATCTAATAGACAGGTCAGTGGAAATGTGAAATAAAAAGCTGCTCTCAAGGCTCAAAGACGGTGACAATCTGTTAAAAGTAAAGAAAAAAATAGAGCAAAGTAGATAAGTAAAATGTCCAGAATTACCAATTTTCAATCGTGGAAATTCACGGCTACCTTTCAGATGCTGAATAACACTTCTCATCCTGAATCAAGGTCTACAAAAAACTTCGTCATCAGGAATATTTAGTGAACATGCCCAAAAACATCCCAGAAACAACCCCACATAAACGGACCTTCGACATCATTGAAGTCACTAAAAAGCTCAGAAGTGCCAGGAAATACGTAAGTCAAACTGGAGTTATATATTTATATATATATATATATATATATATATATATATATATATATATATATATATATATATATATATATATATATATATATATATATATATATATATATATATATATAAAACAAGATGTATCCCGACGAACAGGATATCTCCATCACTGTCATCAGCACCAGATACTGGGTATAGAACTAAGAATAAATACATGCTCAGACACACCACGAGCATGAACTCATATGAAGCTCTGCTAACTGAGTTTCTATCACTTTGGCCATAGTGAAGCCTGGCACAAGATGAAACCTGAAGATGTGAACCCCCAAACTGAAGTGACAACTGCCTTAAGGATTACTATATAGTGCCAGTAATTCATATGACATGGATACAACACCAGAGTGAAGAAATTCCGATAGTATGGACACAAAATCAGCATAGAGAAGATAAAAATTACCCATTGTGGCCACCATGCCCACCCTTAGGTAGTAGACGCATTCTTGCAAACTCTAAATCCATATCATCATATATCTGCAACAAAAAGAAGAAAGAAAAGTAACCATGAAGCACAAGCTCAAGAATCTATTAGTCATATTGCTCATACTTTCTAGCACCCAAAAACATCGAGGCATCAATATAAACAGCTGGTGATTCGAAAAAGTGGGTAGGAGCCTTTAAGTGGAGCTAGAAATGTTGGCTCTTTGGCATTCTGTTCCATCATTGGTGTCCTACATTTATACATCGCTCAGTATGAAGTAGCATATAGATCTTCTTGAACCCTATCTTCACTTCTCTCTGTCAATGTTGCTGAATATGAAATTGTTAAAACTTGGTCAGCCTAACCCTTTCTATCTTCAAAGGAAAAAAGGTGAACTGTAAACGATCGAGAAATTTCATGGACTAATGAACCTGGTGGAAAAATATCTAGCTTCAGTAGAAGATGTTTATATCGTATTATGATTTTTGAATCAGAGTATCCAAAAATTTAGGTTTCCTACAGCTTAAACGAAATAAAAAAATCAGCTTTTACATTGATTCGAATTGCTTTTCATATAAATGAAAGAAAAGCACTCATAACTATAAACATCCCTAGGTTCCTCATTATCATACTTCAATCCACTTCAATTCAAGAGTCTCCGAAATTTTCAAGAGCTCATGGCAGAGACTTTTCAACATAAGCTATGCACTCTGAAGTTCAGCTCAGTCCTCTGTGTTGAAGTTATATCTCAGTTAAATTCAGCCTTTGTGTCCATCATTGATGAAGATTTTGTCTCCGATTCAGCTCTAAATTACCTCGGTAATACTCTACCAACATTCAGATTTTCTACATAGTATTCAGCTGAGACACAGAGAACTTTGTATATAAGCTCAGCTTCATTCATTAAACTTGTGTCACAAACGTTCTCATGTCTGGTTTCATCTCTTGTATGTTCTAAGATCTTCTCAGAACAGAATCTATTAGACCGCCCATACTTAGAAATTTTCCACACAGGATAAAGTTTTATTCATGAGAATTGTATATACCAATGCAAACCCCAAATACACCCAGAAAAAAGGCAACTATTAGCTCATGGCAGTTAGCCACAAAACTATATAGTTACCATCAGCTCCACTATGCATAGTATCGACCAAATATTATAACATCACCAGTGCCTAGGAGTGGGTATAGAAGAAGTAGACAAAGAAGATGTAGAAACAAAAGAGATAAATCTGAAATTTCAATATTTATTAAGATCGTATAGCGAAAACAGCAATATCACTGTTGTGTGTTCATGAAAATTGACGTAAAACCTGAGGAAAGTCATGAAGAGGCTGAATATTGACCGAGAGAAGAGGTATTGACTGAGAATAACTTAAGGTGGAATATGCCAGCAAAAACAATGGGTATGAGCTCAGGGCCGAATATGTGGCTGTATGAAGAGTTAAAAAGTTCATATCAGCTCTGCACAAGGATAAAACAGTCTTCTGATGGCTGCACATGAATTCTCAAGGCCATGACTGTGCTCGTGATGATATCAACTGCTGATGAAGACCTCCTGACTCTCAAAATATGTGCATAAAGAGATAATGGGAAGAAGAAGGCTGCACCAGCCTGTTTTATAAGTGTATTAGCTTTAGGCTGCTCTAATCTATGAGGAGTCGAGGACATGTCTGCTTTAAAGTCAATATGACCTTTTGCAAACATAGGAAAACTTGCCTCCTTTTAGGCATCACTTTTTGCTTCAATCCCACTCTTCCCTAATTTTAATCTCAGACATACACAAAAATTGGTGTGGGTTTTTTGGGCTGGTTCATGAGCCGCTGGTCATATTTTTTAAACCCTCTGATGAGGGTTACCCGTATATGTAAAGGGGAAAACACTTTCGTTTGTGTACAAATAAACTGTACAAATGACCTAGTTTCAATAAATTCTAAGAGAACTAACAATGTATACATGCTCCCAGACACATTCCCCACAAACGTACAGACACACCATAAGCATGAGCTCTATTCATGAGAATTATCTTTATGCTTCAAATCCCATATAGAATGATGGCACTCTGTTCACAGACATCATCATAAATATAGTTATCGATATGAATGCAAACATCATGCCACTTTATTAAAGAAAGTACAGAACCAACTTAAGTTTGATAACAGACAAGCCAAGCAAACCTCCCAAAAAGAAAACTTGCAGCTTTAAAGAATCAAATTTCATCAACAAAAAAATCATACCAGTCATGAACATGTGGATACTGTCATCAATGGACAGTGGACACACAGGCAAGACAGCACTCTACTGCAAGTAGACAACCAGCCAGGCAAAGTGCTTTCTTTTTTTGAATATAGATTGCATTATTTTTTCTAAACAAACATTGCCTACGTCAACACTAGAACTTAAATTGCTGGGAACTATTTCTATTTAATTTTTTACAAATTTTTTTCAGATTTTCCATTTCCATCTTATTCTTACATTCCAAACTGATAAATATATGAACAAAAAGAATCTATTATATTTTTATGATTTGTTCTATTATAACCTTCTTTTCCCAAAGTTCTCTTTTTTTCCCTCTTTCATCTCAAGAAGGCAGGATACATAGGTTGCTAGATTATTTAGTAGATGGATGTGTGCAGTTACATACATATAAAGATAGAAACAAGGTACGTAAGTATGTAGGCAGACAGATATAGACAGACTCGCTAGAGAGAGAGAGAGAGAGAGATACAGATAGGTACGTAGGTAGGTATGTAGACAGGTAAGTCAGTAGATAAATAGATAGATAGGTAGATAGACAGGTAGACAGCTAGATAAAGATCTCTCACTGATCAATGTGAGGTGGATAGATAAGCAGGCTTTTTAATCCATTGTGTTTTTTATACTATGGATGCATAAGGCTATGTTCTCTGTATTGCACAAACTCTAGGTTAAAAACTGACATAAATTTCTTTAGAGGTAAATAAAAATCATAATTATTATTTTGGATTATTCAAAGCTATACAGTTTGAATGACGTAAATCTCTTTCTTCATACTATGCAGTAGAGTGAACAATACTAACTCTTAAAAATCTTATACAAGACCATGTATTTACCGCATACTTAATACAATATCATCAGTAATCCCCACTCTACACTCCCTTCCCCATTCCTCACACCTCTCATTCGCTCCAGAAGCACTGTGAAAGGCCTGTGCAAACAGAGTGGAATCTCGGTAGACTAATTCATCAGTGCTTGAGAAGAACAAGTCCATGAGTTCTTCAGGCTTTTGATGATTTTAAAATATGAACCCTTAACTCTTCTTGTCAGCTGCTTTGTATCAGTTGACATCCATAAATCTTCCACATTTCATAATCAGAACAATTCTTCTTCCCAAGTTGGGAAATGTATACCAACCAATGCCTGCCAAATTCTGAAACATTTACCCCCTAAGGTTTATTTCTCAAAATGTGTGTTTCCAGTAGCCTGTGTACTCCAATAAATAGAGTGGCAAACATACACCTTGTCCTCTTGTCACACACCATATAAGCAGTCATACATTTGAACAGAACAATTGCTTATATTACTACAGAATGTGTATATGAATATGTTGACATACATGTGTAGGAATATCTATATGCTTCTCTTGCGTTGATTTTAATTTTTGCTCGACCAAAATTTTTTGTTATTTCTCAGATTTCTTCATGTACCGTATCACAATTCCTCAAGTCTACCAAAGCACATACACATGCATGATGCATAGGGCAAATTGAAACCCGGGAGGGACAATTTTCTACACTTCTAAAGTCAGAAAGCAGAGTAAAGACCTCAAACACTAGCCAATGAAAAGACTAAATAACATCAAACTAATGACTGTCAACAAATCCTGTCCTGTAAACTCAACCTGAGCAGTCACATCATTTCAATGAGAATGTCTATATATACAACATTTAACCACATCAATGTAATAAATTAGCTATTTAAAGTTTCAAGTCCAAACATAATCTTGCTTTAAGTTTCCAATCAGAGGAATCCTAGTATTTACCACAAGTATTTGATGCAGAGGTATCCGGTAATATGTTGCAAGTGGGCCAACCTGAAGGGAAATAGAATTCAAAAAAGCAATTATCTTTTCGGAGCAAATGTGGGAAAAAAGCAGAAAAATATTTCTACAAATATTTTAAACATATATGACAAATCTGCAAACACAGAACAGAATAATTATCCAGACTATACGAGGTTCCTTGCTTTCATCCATTTGCTTCTTGTGTATTGCAATTAGAATATAGTTGTTTTACTCCTGAATTCTAAATGCACATCCAAAGCCCCTTTGGTTGTAACTTGTAATATACGTTGGGATAGAAGGGCCCAAGTTCCTCTTTTATATACATCGAACTCCTGTTTTCGATATTTCTATATTTGGACCCTGTACAAGCTCTCTAAAAGAACTCTACATATTTTAGACAGCCCCTACATTCATTTACCCATAAATAAGGGCAGCCCCTAAGGATTGTCTCACAATGTTGGAGATCCTTAGTGAGCTTTATGCCCCACATCTTCCCTTGAAGAAGGCTTCTCCGTGTTCTCTCCCTCTTTTCTTCCTCCTCGTGTTCTGCTGCTGTGCAGCTCTTTGTTGGTTTTTAGGACCACAATTAATATAGAGACATAGAGAAAATAGCGACAAAATGAACAATAGAAATGACATTAGATAGGGAAAGGAGCCAAGCTCCAAATATATTCCATACATTACAATCATGAAGTACATGAAATTATAAGGTCGCATGAAGAATATGATTGAGATGCAAGCTGCCCATAACCTCACAATCTCCATAGCTTGAAGCTGACCTCCTCCAAAATAAATAAGCTCTAAGGCTGTTGCACACCTTGTGGAAGATGAGGAAAACACAACTCCGCCTTTCCAAGTGAATGAAGATCATCCTCCACCAAGCCAATGAGGCTCTCCTCCAAGTGGAGATCAATGGTGCCGATTGTATTGTCTTTTTATAGTTTTCATAGATCCCCAAAATCAGGACGTAACTGCTTTTTCAGGTATCTAAAAGCTTCCCTTTGTTTTTTCATGAAAAAACACAAATCTGGCTTTTCCATATTTTTTGGGAAAGTGTAATTGTAGCTTCCGTATGCTTTTAGTTATATTTAATACTAGCCATCGGGTAAAATTAGCATGATGTTGCCACAAGCATATCAAACATGTGCAATCTAAATTATGTGTGTGAAAAAATGTGCATATTAAAACACATGTAAAAATTAGGGTTTCACTTTTGATAAAATTAATGGGATCATATAGGTTTGTGTTATATTATATATCATTGGAAAGCTCTCTCTGAGCTCTTTCATGATCCGGCATAAAAACCATCTGCACACTTTGACCACTTTTTACTTGTCTTTGACTAGCTTTGACCATGGCTTGATGAAATCTTCTAACCTAAAGGTGGGGTCCCTAGTGAAAGGTTGCCCCAAGAAAAAGAATATTTCCAACACTCTTTTTTCTTGTTAATACATATATGCCATGACAAACCACGCAAACCTCAAATTCACTCAAAAATTAACATGCAACTATGTAACCAACCATAAGTAGCCATCAGTTCCATTATGTATAGTATGATAGTATCAACTCAATACGATGACATCCCCAATAATGTTATCAATGCTTGATAGTGGGTATAGAAAAAAGCACAAATACATGAGACTTGCACAAAAGCATCACAGCACATAAGCCTCATGCGCCTGTTATGCATTTGTGACCATCAAAACAGGCAAAAAGCTAAAATGCTTGCATATAGATAATGGGGATGAGTTACAAGTGCTGAATTCAATAGATTTTGCGATCATTCAGGTGTTTAAAATGAACTAACAGTCCCATATAGCACCTCTTCTAGAGGTGTGGCTGAAAGGTACCACAAGACTTTATGTGAGAGGGTGAGATGCATGTTGTCCACATCTAATCTCCCTCATGGATTTTAGAGAGAGGCTCTCAAAACTAGAGTTCATGTTTAAAATTGATCCCCTCACACGTCCTTAAAAGGTGGCATTCCAAAGGAGGTTTGGTCTGTATGAGGCAAGGCTGCTCAAAAACAATTGTACCTCTAAATATGACCATAAGGCATGTACAGCCACCTGTTAAATCTGATATGAACCCTCGGGATGCACCACATATGGCTGGAAATGACAATGAGCCAATGATATTGAGCAGAGGATGTTGGCCAGCAAATTGAGGCTCCTGAAGGGCATATGCAGCAACCTATTCATGCTGAAAACAGGGCTGGAAATGATGTACAGCAGCTCATTAACTGCGAGGAAGTTGATATACCTTCTGATGTAGATCCATTGCCAAAGAAAGTGGATCATTGCATAAGAAGATCTACATGTCCTTGGAGGATTGTGAACAGATATGATCCCTCTGTACATTACATTATGTTATAACCATATCAAATTAAGAAACTACCACACGTCAAGTGTTTTTGGCCCTTAAAACATCATAGAAATTAGGCTTTCTATTTTGACTTGAAAATTGTTTCCAAACATCATAGTGTTATATATGGTTGGGTAGCTCACACTAAGCTCTTTAAGAATATGTAATAAAATGTTTTGCCAAATTTCGATCATTTTCACTTGTTTGACCAAACCTTTGATTTGCATTTTCTTGTCTTTTTCTTTGCAATTTTGAGGTCCTTAGTGGAAGGTTTCTCGTATTTCCAACAATCCCCTCCTAACCTCATACTAGGGGAGTATGTCAGGTAGATATATTGTTAGTTGTTAACTATTAATTATTTATTAAGTTTAAATAGATACATGTTTAATTTCCATAGATCATGCTAAGTATCCAAAAGCATACAGGGACCTTAGACATGAAGAGCACTCCCACAACTTACACAAAGGACACTACTGAGAAAAAGAGGTTTAAGAAAGGCAATTGTTTCTATTGTAAGAAACTTGGTCATTGTATTGAGGAGTGTAAGGCAAGCATAGCCAAGATGAAGAGAGACTCAAGAAATGCAATAGATAATGAAGAGTCTAATCATAGTGATAATGAGAATAAGTCTTCTATTGTAAAAAAACTTGGTCATTATATTGAGGAGTGTAGGTCAAAATTAGCCAAGATGAAGAGAGACTTGCGAAATGCAGTAGATGATGAAGATTCTAATCATATTAATAATGAGAACAAGTCTGAAGATTCTAATTTTGTAAGTGAATGTGAACAAGACTGTGGCTTTGCCACAATCACTAATTCAGATAAGCAAGAAGTAAATTCTGTCTCTTTATCTAATATTTGGCTCCTATTAGTGCTTCAAAGCACATAACTCCACATAAAACCTTGTTCTCTAGTTTGATTTCCTCTCATCCAAACAAGTTAATCAATTGTGCAAATAATCAATAGCCACTTGTAAAAGGCATACGCAATGTTCCCCTAGAAACAAATGGGAACACATACATACTTAGAAATGTCTTGTATGTACCAAAGATTGCTAAAAACTTAGTTCAATTTCTGCAATTCTCAAAGATGGTCTAAAACTAACATTAAAAGACATTGAAGTGTTTTGATAGATTATAAGTAGATATGTGACATATGTATATAATATATTACATGCATACATACACACACGCATGTATGTAGACAGATAGATACAAACATGCATAATACGTACATGCATATTAGTAATTACATAATACATACATACATAATACAATATAGATCATATATAGGCTAGTCCCTAAACGATTCACCATTAGCGATGATGTCAATGATGACTGACTATATACTGACGGATGTGGTAGATAAGCCAGCAATGGAGATAAGGGAGTCCTTCTATGAAATTTTTCTCATGGGCAAGGTGAATCGTCAATGATATACTTCACAATTATGAAGAGATCAAACTAAAAAAGGAAACCCTTTTTGCCCTCGTATTTCTCATGCACTTCTATTAAACCTTTACTCCTAAAAGTTTGAAACTTGTTCTAACATTCAAGAACTCCCCTGAAATTTGGGAACCTTCTCTAGGAACCTCTCCTAAGATACAAGAACCTTCTCTAAATTTGAAGGGCTAAACGAAAGATGCCTTTTTGTACAAGTTATCTAGAAATCTAGAACTTTTGTGTAGCCCAAGTAGGCTAGACTCCCATGGGGTAGGCAAATGCTAGTCTCTCCCTTTTCGCCAAGTCAACATTAGATCTGTCCCTTTGGGTAGGCCAATGTCGAGCCCAACCCTCTCAAAAGGCCAATATCGAGCCCTTTGGGGCAAGACAAATACCCTTCGAGGCAAGGGAAGCCCCCTTTGAGGCAAGGCAACTTCCTTTCAAGGACGGCCAACTATTAGCACTTGCCAACACTATCCAAAGATTGATAGCAGAGCCCACTAACTTCATCAATGCATAATAGTGGGCATAAAACTATGAATGAATGCATGCTCACACATGCACCCACAATGCGCACACACCATGAGCACGAACTCACAAGAAGCTCTACGAACTAAGTTTCTATCACTTCCACGAGTGATGGGCAAACTCATGCATAATGAAGCTTAGCATAAAATACAAACAAAAGGTAGGAGAAATTACAAAAGATATATAGTTGCTAGGGTATACACACCTATCAATTGGTTGCAACTTGGACAAAGAATCCACCAATGAAACTCCATGTCTGCTAATATGACAATCATATAAACCAGAATGAATCAAGTCAAACCCTACATTCACTCTTAAATGGAAGTGCAACTATAAGCTCATGGTAATCAACCAGAAGACTTACAGCAATCACTTCACACACACACACACACACACACACACACACACACACACACATATATATATATATATATATATATATATATATATATATATATATATATATATATACATATACACACACACACGTGTGTGTGTGACGATTAAGGTCTTTTTAAACAAAGTTAAAAAACTCTAGTATGCTAAGATAGCGACATTGTGAGATAAGATAAAGAGAGAATAGTTTTCTCTACATCGCATACGCACAATGTGACGATTAAGGTCTTTTTATACAAACTTAAAAAACTTTCGACCAATGAAAAAGTAGATGAGGATGAGGATAAGATATCCTCTCAGTTAGGGGCAATACATGCACAAGCTCAAAGCCATAAATCCCCCCCTTGAGCTTGATTGTACATAGCTCTTTAGGGACTATTCTTTCTTCACAACTAAGCTAGGATGGTACAAATATATGTTTCCTTCCCATGTACAAGGAAGGTGGTACAATGTTTATATCCTTCCTTCAACAAATTCGTGGGTGGTACAACTCCTTCCCTATACATATGAGGACGGTAAAAAGGGGATGTTTGACAACACATCTTCATAGATGAAATTGACTTGAGTTTCTTCTTCATTTATTTCCTATGCTACATTGACGTTGCTAGGCCTTTGTTACATTGACATTGGCACTTTATCGTAGGAAATTGTTTATGAGATAGAGACAACTAAAAAAAAAACATTTGGAAAAGGTCCTCTCAACATGAGATATGTCTAGTCCCCGTAAGAATAAAAGGTATGCTCAAACCTCTTCAGCTAGTAATGATTATAGAGCACTAAAAACATTGATATATATTTTTCTCACAACTTGATAGAGGGAAAGGATGTAGTTATCATATGTGGGAAATAAAATACTACTTTTATGCTCATGCACACTTCAAGAATGGTTCTTATGATGACAATATCCACAATCTTTATTGTCTTCATTGATGTAAAGTAATGCTGGTGCAAGCCTCAATGTCCTTCGATGGAAGGAGGCACCCAACATTCTTATGAAAGAAAAAATGGATTTCATCTGCAGAAAACATCGATATATAGGAACAATTGGGCTGGTTTATCAGCCTGTTTCAACTAATAAGTTCAACCACAAATAACTAATGCAAGCATGTAGATTTCTATCGAGACTACATGGTTGAGAGGCATCTCCAATATGCACATCTTCTCATATGCATTGCCATTTTTTGTTTTGTTCCTCTACTAGTGTTAACACTTGATCCATATCTTTTACCTCCTCATGATTTTCATAAAGTAAATTGAAGAGGTCCAAAGAGGTTTCCCTCTTATGTCTCTTCTTCGGTGCATTGATGGCGTTTGAGTTGGAATATGCCCTTTTCATTTTTTTGTAACATGTAACAAATACTAGGAGTACACCCTGAGATAAGCAAGACTTGCTTGAGCATACAATAGAGAGTTTCCATAAAATGAGAGGCTAAGAAGTCACAAAAAAGGGACATGTTAGGGCAAGATGCCATCTTCCCCCATTGTCATATAAACAAGATGGATATCATGCCTACGATGCGGGCAAAGATCCATTGATAGCAGTCGACCCTCAGTAGGCACCATTTTCGCACAAAAGAACCCATGCACCATTCCCGTGTCCATCAAGTGTAGTCAATAAACAACCACCTTCATTTGTCTACTCGTAAAGTAAGGCATTCCTGTCACATGATGCACAAAGTTGTAATATCCTTGAAAAAGATTGTGGTGTCCTCAATGTCAAACTCTGTGTTCCATCTCCACCATGTTTTCCATGCTTAAATTCTTGTGTATGCCAATCCTCGAGCCTCTCATCCAATAAGGAATCAAAGTCGATGGATCCCTCGCAACTCCTTTGTTTGTCACATTTGCAACCATTTCGTAAACACTTTCTTTACAAGTTGAAGTAGTGATTTCTCCACTCTTGACAAGCTTTCAAGCAATCGAAAAAGAATATGGCAAATCTACTCTCTCAAGCTCAAATTGTACCTCCCTCAAGAAATCTTGACCACTACAATGGGTGTTGATCATTGAAAGCCCCTTTCACTTCATCCTTAGCATCTTCCATATTCTAACGTGACTTATTCTTCTTTTGGCATCTTCTTAGCTTTGTAGCACTCCATCTTCACAATATCTTCTGAACCTTTAAACCTAAAAGTAGCCACTTCTTCCCTTGGTGCGAAATAGCCTACTAGAAGGGCATGAAGCTCAACCTGGCAAGGCATGCAATGGTGATCAACACCTTCCTCATTTAATCAATCATCTATTTTCTTGCATGTTGGAGACCCGAAAACAAAGAATTAGCAAAGCTTGAAAGTACTTGCTGAAATTTCCTCTGGACCGATGATCCCAAGAGGAGGGGTGTGATCCTATTTGGTCTCCTATTGAGGGAATCAAGGAAGTGACTCAGAGAACATGCAAAGAGTAAAGAAGCTACAGAACAAAGGATCTAGTAATTGGAAACATATCTTGGACCATGAGAGAGATCATTAGATAAGATTTGAGGATAGACCCTGTAAGGAGAGTTGAATATGATGATTGGTGCCTTCTCAGATATAGACTCGATGCTTGGGATAACTCAAAGGCTCATCTCCTTCTCGAGAATGACCCACCGCACATTGAAGGGTTAAGATGGACCAACAATATTAAATTGGATAAATATCTTAGGATCCATAAGCACCTTGACTTGAATATCTCCCTTGGCAGGAGATGGTGCATGAATTGGTCTAGCATAAGATGGCAACTTATGTGCGAGGACCTATGGCATCCTCTCATTGAGAACAAAAAATCAGTTCTTATGTGGCAAATCATCCATCCTAGAATCTCAACCAATGCCAAAGCTAATAAAATCTATGGGGCCCCTCACTAGTACAGCATTGCCTACACGACAGAGGGCCTTGGCCATCTCTTCTTCTTGTGCCCAAGAAGCTACACGATATGGCAATCTCTTACCAAGTTTTTCAATTTATAAGTAAAATAAACTAGAAACAAGAGTTACTTGGTGAAACAATTGGCTTCTCTTCTTCCTTGTGGAACACCATCAAAAGGGAAGTGCTATGGAAGATATGGAAAGAAAGATGTGCGATCAAATTTCATGCCGATCCAAAAGAATGGTCGATTGAAAAATCCCTCGGCTTCTTAGGTAGAAGAATATGTAATTGTAAAAAATCACCGCTTCTCATACACCATAGGATGTTCGTCTTGGAAAACAACAAGATTGAAAGCAAATGGATCGCTCATGAGAGTGATAAAAAAGTCATTAACCTTGAAGGGTTAAGATGGACCAACAATATTAAATTGGATAAATATCTTAGGATCCATAAGCACCTTGACTTGAATATCTCCCTTGGAAGGAGATGGTGCATGAACTGGTCTAGCATAAGATGGCAACTTATGTGCAAGGACCTATGGCATCCTCTCATTGAGAACAAAAAATCAGTTCTTATGTGGCAAATCATCCATCCTAGAATCTCAACCAATGCCAAAGCTAATAAAATCTATGGGGCCCCTCACTAGTGCAGCATTGCCTACACGACAGAGGGCCTTGGCCATCTCTTCTTCTTGTGCCCAAGAAGCTACACGATATGGCAATCTCTTACCAAGTTTTTCAATTTATAAGTAAAATAAACTAGAAACAAGAGTTACTTGGTGAAACAATTGGCTTCTCTTCTTCCTTGTGGAACACCATCAAAAGGGAAGTGCTATGGAAGATATGGAAAGAAAGATGTGCGATCAAATTTCATGCCGATCCAAAAGAATGGTCGATTGAAAAATCCCTCGGCTTGTTAGGTAGAAGAATATGTAATTGTAAAAAATCACCGCTTCTCATACACCATAGGATGTTCGTCTTGGAAAACAACAAGATTGAAAGCAAATGGATCGCTCATGAGAGTGATAAAAAAGTCATTAACCTTCTCAATAACTCACTTTAAACAATTAGTCACCCGACGAATCTGAGTGTTGCAGCTCAGTCAATGAAAGTAGAGCAGGAGCAAAATGGACAGCAAAGACTCATTATGGCCAACCTCCATGGCTGCAAATGCCATGTGAAGCACTAATACCATCTGATGCAATTGGCGAAGTGGACTCAGAAGAACAATGGTGGAGGAAAAACAAAGAGAGTGATAGAACTCTCCTATGCTCAGATATGCATAAAGAGAGAGAATATGCACGCATATGCACAAATATGACAACGAGATGTGCCTTACATTATGTGACCAAAAAGGTCCTTCTATACAAACTTAGAAAACTTTCGACCAATGAAAGAGTAGATGAGGATGAGAATAAGATATCCTTTTAGTTAGAGATGATTCATGCACAAGCTCAAAGCCACCAAACTTGATTCTGTACAGCGTGGACAAATAGCTATGACATCCCTACTCACGTCATCAGTTCCTTGAAGTAGGTGTAGACTGTAATAAAGAGTCTTTCTAAATAATGACCAACAAAGTCAACGAGCTTAGTTTCTATCACTTTCAAAAGTGAAGGACAATCTTACCCATGATATAGTCTTCCACAAAGAACAAATCACGAATAATAAAAATAATAATCAAAATACCAATAAATAAAAGCAAAAAAAAAAACAAAACAAAATTAAATAATAATAATAATCATCATACATTGATTAATTAAGAATAATATTGATGAAACAAAATAATTTTAAAAATAAAATAAAATAAAATAATTTTTTAATCCCAAAATATATGTAGAAATTAAGATAAATAAAAAGGAAAAACCAATTTTAAAAATTAAAATTAAGAAAAAAATAATAAATAAAAAATAAACAAAAAGAAGAATAAAACTGTAAGGAGAGAAAGAAGCCCCAACATATCTATCATTAATGATTAGAAAGTTTCCACTTTTCTATTGAATTTGAGTTTTATTTGCAATACGCCCTAAGTCATCCATATAGATAATTTGGCAAGAATATTACAAGATACCAGAATGCATCTTGACAAAAAAGGGGGAAAAAAGGAACTCCATTCTACAGTAAAGGTAGGAGTTACATTGTTCTATTAATGCATAGTAGGAAATGTTGATCTTATTTATTCTTAGTTTGTGTGAAATTCCTTAGTTTATCAACAAACAGGTTCATATTAGGTTTCATCTTTTCAGTATATCTTTTTTAAAAAGGATCTGAAAGAAGGCAAGAAAGGGCCTAAACATGTTAAATTTACTTCATAATGAATCTTTTTAACTCTACTCTAAAGTAATCATTATCACCTCTTTTGCAATCACTGTTAGAGAGGATTAATGCACATTTTTCCATGATCTCATCATCATTTTGTCCAATTATTCACTTCAGGTGATGAAAGAAAATTTGATACCTGAAGTACTAGTTAATTTTCCCACTAACTTTCAGAATTCAAAGGTGCATGATGCTACCATACACTTCAGGCATAAAGAGATGATGGAACCATACAAATGATCATGAACCAGACCACTGATACCCTCTGAAACAATCTTAAGTACATAATCTCCTACCGATTCTCCAGACAGATTGACAAATGTCTGTGGCTTGGCAAGTAGCACTTGAGAAGATCCTATTTCCCCTGCAAATGAGAGAACAGATTCTAGTCAAAGAATATAAAATGGAAGGGAGATAAGTTAAAAATATCTATTATCTTGTACAAGCGAAACCTAAGCATCCGCAAAATGAAAACATCGGGTAATCAGTACAAGGAATCAAAGCCAGAAACACGAAGAAACATACCCTTTCCTATCAAAGCTTTGTGTTGGGTCGAGCTCATCCTAATCCCTTCTGACTCGGAGATTGCATCTATCATTTCAAAGCCGACCTTAACACAAAAAATATTTCAGTAAAGGAATGTCATGCCTTCCTTGCTCATCGTTGCTATGCTCACGTAACCTTGTGCACCGTCACATGTCATCCGCATATGCCTAGGCAGACTGTTGCCTTCATACGGATTTAAATGTGCGCATTTTCCGTTATAATATTTGCAAAGACAAACCGGTGCCTGGAAAGATAATGGATACGGGGGTGTGGGTGTAGGGGCGCGTGCGTAAGAGAGAGTGTGCGTGTGTATGAAAAAAAGAGAGAGAGAGAGTGTGTGTTTTTGTGTATGTGCGTGTGTTGCCCCGAGGGGTGTCACAGCTCCTGTATTTCTATGCAACCCTTCAAGAGGTTTGCCATGCGGCGCCGAATCGTGCGGAACTATGGAGGGAATTCGATCCGCAGGGCAAACCTCCTAAGCTGGATAAAAGTGGATAAAAATACAGGCTTGTGACAGGAGGTGTTCCAGAGAGGGAATGATTACATTGTGACGTGTGCCTTCGTAGAGCTTGCCGGGGTTGCCAAGACCGACGAGAAGCCAAGGCTGTTTAACAGCCGAGATGGCCTTGGGAGAATTGGAGGGAGAAGAGGAAACAGAACTGGTGGCCGAACAGTGGAGTCGCATTGCGCTGGACGCCACCGCCCGCGAGGGCGAACCCAGCAGGTGCTGCTGCATCGCAATTGTCCGCCTGTGGATGGAAAGAGAGGCCTCTGAGCACCTGTGATCGCAATTGTCCGCCTGTGGATGGAAAGAGAGGCCTCTGAGCACCTGTGATTAGATGCCAACACAAACCCAACAAATGAATTACCCTCTTCTGAATTGGGATCCCTTTTTCATGTTCAGTTTGTTGCCAAGATCAACCTCTTCAATAGCATCCTAGGTGCACTTTCTAAACATGAATTTATTCTAAACATGAATTTAGGTAGAGGAGGATTTTTTTTTTTTATTAAACATAATGTTCTATCCAGGAAAATCAATACAAGCTTTAGCAATGTTATGTTCTAATGTTTTGTTAATTATGTAAATGCTATTGTTGTTTTTTCATTTAGTATATATTTTTTATAATTTTCCTTAAGACCATCAAAATTTGTGATTATCGATTTTTTTTATTCATCTAGGGTAATTGAGCCTTGAAACCACGTTTCGTAGTTGTAAGCCATTAAATGCCATTGATTGGAATGGCAAGGATTGGTAACCAATTGAGTAGCCTTGCCTATTACTTTTTAGCATGAAGGTTTCTTAGAAAGCTTCATTAACTATTAACTTTCAACATTTTTGAGCAAGGTGTTTGGCAATTGCTGCTATCCACATGTCCAAGCCCACATAGCCTAGTGGTTGATGCTTTGAATCTCTGAGATGAAGTCCTGAGTTCAAATTCTGGTTGGACATATCTATAAGTTCCCCAAGATGGGTGCCTCACGTTACAAGGTCGGGTGTGTGTCTTTCCAATTCATTGTACTTTCAAAAAAAAATTGTTGCTATCCAATTCCAACTCTTAACATGTAAGATTACTCCAATGCCTCATATGCCTTGATCTTGGAGAATATCAAACCTTGTGCATCTTTTTAGCATATTCCATGGTTGAAAACAATGTTGATGTATTTCATATGTTGGTTGTTGAGAAGAGGTTGGATGGTTTTAACTGCCCATTGTGGGCATACATGATGTGTCATGTATTGGTAGAAAAACCTTGTGGGATATTATGTAGGGTTTTGAAGTATGTCCTCTTACACATGTGAATATTATGATAGCAAGTGATGCAAGTGGTGTTGAAGATGATGATCTCCATGTTCCTGGGACTACTACAATTCCTATTGCACCTAAAAAAGAGCATCTTCATTGGGATTGTGGATATGCATAGGCATATGCATTGATAGCTTTTTCTATCAAATGTGTCATCATCTCTCACATTCTCTCATGCAAAGTAGCCAAAATGCTTGGGATACTTTTGTTACACTACATCAAACAAGATATGAAGCTCATCTTTCTTACCTTCATTTCTAAAGATGAAATTTTGCCATAGTTCACTTATGCCTATTGTTCTTAATTCTCATTAAGACTCTTATCAGAGTTTTGCTTATATTATGTTGATGACCAAAGGCAATCCAAAGTCCTTAAGTTTTGAGGATTTAGTCTCTACTTTGTTGTAAAAAGATCAATCTAGAAAAAACACATCAACTATGCATGTTGTAGATCAAGTTTTCTTAGCTACTTACACGGGCAAAGGTAAATTGAGCTCATCCACTAGTAAGTAGAAATTTGCGTATGCTACATAATCAAACAGGGAAGATAAAGATCATAAAAAAATAAAAAAGAGTTTAGCAAGTATTGTAAGGAAAAGAAGAAAAGTTGGAATGGTTGTTGCAAAGGCCTCGACTCCTGAAACTAAGTTTGCTAATCTTGTTGATGATGAAGAATGGGCATTTTCCACTCATCGTAGTTATGATCCATCTTCTCATTAATAGTTTATGTACATAATGGACTCAAATATTTGGTATTTTGATAGTGGTGCAACCAAACATATTAATAGAATGGGCATTTTCCACTCATCACAGTTATCATCGATCTTCTCATTAGTAGTTTCTTCACTTCAATTGATCTTACTCCTACAAGGAATATTGTCACATGTGCTGAAAGCTCCTCTTATCTTGTTATGGAAGTTGGGAAGAATATCCTTACTACTACACATGGAAGCACATTAACTTTTCAAATGCTTTATAAATATGTATTAGATATAAAAAAGAATATGTTATTGGTATCAAAATGAGCAAAAATTGGCTTCGTAGTGAAACTTATTGATGACACTATTGGAGTTCAAGGTCTTCGAAAGCACACGAACAACACAAGGTAGAAGATGAATCTCGGAGCACAATACAATATAGAATGTATCACCAAGTGAATGTACAAAGATGAGTAATCCATTAGGGTTATAGGCATATATACAAGCTAGAGGAAGAAAAACCTCCTAATGAGGGAAAAGGTGCCATGATGGTCTTAAGTGTGTTCACACACATCACGACCAAAATATATCAACAAACTCCCCTAAGAGTGATGCGATGAACAAGGTTCTAGCATTCATGTATAAGGAAGTGCCAATCTATGTGGAAAGAGATCAATCCACAAAAGGAAGTAAGCTCAAAGTTTTGTGAAAAGCCTCAAACTTTTCCCTATGCAAAGCCTTTATGAAAAGTCTTCAACATTATCCTATGTGGGCACATAAGCCAAATTGATCTCTCAAATAGAGAAACTCTCCTTGACATAATGATAGTACACCTCAATGTGCTTTGTGGGAGCATGGGAAACAGGGTTCCTCGCAATTGCCAATGTGTTCTAACTATTAGTGAAGATGGTGGTCACAAGACTGACCAACAGCCAAAGCAACCAAAAGGCATCTGAGCCAAACACATTCAACAGTCAGTGTGAAAGCTTCCCTATACTCAAACTCACAAATAGAAGTGGCCATAGTTTGGTTGCATTTTGCCCAACCAAGATATGCATGAGCTACCAAGCATGAAGCAAAAACCAATGTTGGACACACGAGTATCATAGCAACCAGCCTATGCTGAGTAAAGAAAAGCATGTAAATCTAATGATAATGATCCCCCTTGGGATAAAACGATCCAAGTAGCGAGGTACCACTCAAGTAGCAAAAGATGTGCTTAATCACCCATCAATGCTAATGCATAAACCTGCTCTTCTCAAAGATAGCAAACTAAAATATCAGGCCAGGTTATGCACAAGTAAATCAAGCATCCAACAACCTGTTGATAGATAAAAACATTAAATGCATATCCAACATTATGAAGACTCAACCCTAAACTTTTTTTCATGGGAGTGGCAATACGTTTACAATCTTCAAGGACAAAACATTGTAATAATATGTCAATCAACATATTTTGTTTGACAGAAAGCTATTCCTCTGTCAACTTGCATAAATTTAATGCCCAAATAATGATGCAAATGCCCTAAACCTAACATCTCAAAAAAGGCATGCAAATCAACCTTAAATTCAACGATATAGTTCTCATTAGGAATAGTGAGCGACATGTCATTAACATATACCATAATGATAAGAAGCACATCATTTGCTCTTTGTACATTCTCTTAGTAATACATTTAGTATTGTGTGTTGTGCTCCAAGCTTCTTCTTCTTCCTTGTGTTGTTCGTGTGCTTCCGCAGACCTCAAAATCCAAAAGAGAAATTACCTCATTTGGACCAGTAGTTGATTTCCCGCCTATAAAAAGAGGAAGCAAAGCATTATACACATCTTTAGAGCGAACTGAAGTCTCCGTGGTACATGAAAGTAATGGTTGAATTGCATCTTCCAAAAAAAACATCATGGCTAACCAAAATGTGTTTAGTCTATGGATGATACAGACAATTGCCTTTGCTTTCATAATTATACCCAATAGAAATACATTTCACTACTTATTATCTAATTTTCTGTGTTGTAAATTCATATGCCAGATAACCAAAGACATGAAGATGAGCAATAGATGGCTTGTGACCATGTCAAGCCTCATATGGAGTGACCAATTGTAGTGATTTGGTACGACATCTCTTAAGTACTTATATTGCCCACATAACAACCCCAAGCCATAAGCTATGTGGTAAAACCTGACTTTTGACCATACACCTCCCCATTTTCGTGAGAGACCTATTCTTTCTTTCAACAACTCCATTTTTTTGAGGTGTATATGGAACTATAAAATGATTTTTTATCCCACACTCAATAAAAAATGCATTAAAATCAAAAGCCATGTATCCCCCCCCTCAATTAGAATGGAGGGTGCCTAATTTACATGCCGACATATCTTCAACCATAACTATAAACTATTTTTAGCACATAAACACGTTGGACTTTGCTTTGAATGGATTTAACCATGCATGCTTAGAGAAGCCATTAATAAAATTCACGAAGTAAAGGTAGCTCCCAAATGAAGGTGTGTGCATAGGACCACAAATATTGTTATAAACAAGCTGTAATTTATGAGCAACTCAAACTATACCATCTTTTGGGAAGGAGGAACATTGCATCTTCCCCAAAATACGGCCTTCACAAACATGTTTAGAAGGTGCCTCAAGTTTGGGTAGCTAGGACACCATTTGAGATTTGTGCAGGCATAGCAAGCTAGAAAAAATCATATGACCAAAGCATGCATGCCAAAGCTTTACATCTTAGATACTAAGAATCTTGAACTTCATTACAAATTTTGTAGAGTCTGTGAGCTTATACAACCCATGACATAAAATGCCATAAGCAATAATAATATCACCATTTGAGAGATCATGACTTGTACATTTGTCATTAACAAATTTGACAACCAAGTTAATCTTGCCTAATGTTGAAACTAACAATAGACTTTTCTTGATCCCTAAAACATATAAAGCATTAGAAAATGTGAAAGAACTGCCATCAACATTATTCAAAATGTTCTTACCAACTCCCATTACAAGATAAGAAGAGTTGTTAGCCCATGTGATAATATTTCATGTAAGGGTAGGCTCAAGTGAATCGAAGAAACTACGTTGCAAGGTAATATGTTTGGTTGCCCCACTAACAAAGTATCAAACATCTAAGTCTGCTCTAGACATACACTACTCATGAGAAGATGGGTCATAGCTACAAACAGTAGTAAATGCCCATTCTTTAGTTTGAACAAGATCAATAGGCTTTGTTTTAGGTGTAGACGTCCCTGCAACAACCATTCTAGCCTCTTTCTTCTCTGCCTCTTTTGTCAGTTTTGGACAACTCTTTATGATATGATCATTACCTTACAATATTTGCAAAATTGTTTCTTCTTTTCTTTTTTCTTCTCATCTTTATCTTCCCTCTTTGATTGTGCAATATTGACAAATTTTTGCTTACTAGTAGATGATCTCCATTCACCTTGGCCCTTCTGACTAGCTACGAAAGTTTGATATACAACACTCATAGTTGACCTATTTGCTTAGACTAAACCTCCCACAAGAAAATAGAGACTAACTCCTCAAATGTTAAGGCATTTTGATTGCCTTTCATCATCAATTGAAGATGAATCTTGAAGACCATTAAGAACAGTCTACACAAGCGATTAGGTGTCATCAACAGAAATCAAATGCTCCTTCAAATCTTTAATCTTTGTCAAAAAACAATCCATAGAATATCCTTCATTCATATGCTCACTCTCCAACTATTTTTGGACGTAAGCAACATGTCTCATTTCTTTCTTGGAATAAAGTTGTAAGTGTATCCCAAGCATCCTTTGTTGTCTTGCAAGAGCAAATGTGAGGGATAATGGCACGTTTGATAGATAAAGCTATCAATGCATGTGCCTAAGCATCTCTATCCTCCCAATGAAGTTGCTCTAAAGTAGTTGTAGCAAGAACCACAACACAGACATGAATTTGAATGTCATCATCTGCATCAGTTTCAATAAGTATATTTGCAGGTGTAGGAGAACATTTTTCAACACCCTGCACAATATTCCACAACCCTTTTGCTAGCAATACATGACGCATCATATATGCCCACAATGGGTAATTAGTACCATCCAAATTATCATGAACATCCAACATATGATTTACATCATTGCTTTCAACCAGGGCTACTGACTAAATACCCTAATGCAAAAAAATGATTGTATCTCAAAAAGTTAAACAGAAACACCCTATCGAGCTCTGCTAAACCTCTAGCAAACTTTGAGGCACTTGTACTATCAAATTTAAACATGCATATATGTTTGGCACAGAGGGATGAAATTTCTTGCAAAATGGCTTTGATAGAACATTTCGAGGTCGAAATGAGATTAGATCAAAATTTTGATGCGACAAAGCAAAGTTGTTTTGAACTCCTAATCACCATGGGTATCCTATCCAATTTTCTTGTGATTGTGAGATTATGATTGTGGGGGTGTCGACAATGCCCTAGATGAAGTGAAGACCTGCTCTGATACCAATTTTTGGAGTTCAAGGTTTGTAGAAGCACAGGAATAGCACAAGGAAGAAGAAGAAACTTGGAGCACAACACAATATACAATGTATTACCAATAGAATGTACAAAATAAGTGACTCATTAGGGTTAAAGGCTTATATACCATCATCAGAGGATTACTTTGAAATCATTATTGAGTGTAAACATCTACAAATGGTAACACTCTTTAGACCTTAAACATACAAGTTATAGCAAAAGCAAGGAGTTCCTGGCAAATCATATATCCATTGATAAATTGGACAGAGATAATTATCCTACTTGGATAATGAGAATGGAAAACTTACTTATGAATAAAGATCTCATGGTTTATACAAGAGATGGGGAAGAAAAGACTGTGCTTGAAGATGATAGTTGACTAATAAAGGAAGTTTTAGAAGCTTTAAAGTTATGGCAAAAGAAGGATGCAAGTACAAGAGCTTATGTCTACAACACAATTTCAGATCACTTGTTGCCACATATCAAAGGCTTGGAAACAACAGAAGATATATGGAATGCATTGGAAGATCATTTCCAAGACACTACTAAAGCTAGGAAAGCTAGCTTATGGTCAGATTTTACCACATTGACAAAAAGCAGATGCATTAGTGATTATGTCACTAAAATAAAAGACTTGACAGATAGTCTTGGATCTATAGATGAAGATATTGAAGATCATAGGTTGATTGCACAATTGCTTACAGGTCTGAGAGGATATGAAAGGTGGAAACCTTTTGTATTTTCAACTAAAATTTCATTAAATCATTTTGTACCAGATATAAAACAATTGCTTGGATTGATGCTCGCATTTGAGAAAGTCTTGAAGTCTGATGGAAACAAAGAACAAAACTCTGCTATGTATGCAAAGAATAAAAATAAAGGAGAAAAAGGAAAAGCGAAGGAAGATGAAGAATCGACTTCTCATGCTAATTATGTCAAAGGAAGAGTCAATGGTAGAGGTAAAGGTAGATGAAATGGAAGAGGAAGAGGTAATCTGAGTAATAACAAGAAGACATGTTGGAGATGTGGCTTGAGCAATAATTTGGCTTATGATTGTTTGCACAATCAACAAGGTTCAAACCAAAATCAAAATAACAATGTTAGAGGCAGAGGTGGAAGGTATCAAATGGCTATGGTAGAGGTGGAGGAAGAAATTGGGGATAGAACCAATCCTACAACACTATTTATTACAATTATGCCGATGATACATAGAATGAGAACCATACAACATTGATGATGAACTCGATTAACACATCAAAGAAAGAAGATCTCAAGGTATTTTACATTGACTCTGTTTGTTCAAATCATTTATCAAGAAACATAGAGTTAATGTCAGAATTAGAAGAAGGCACCCCTAGTCATATAGTTCAAACAAGTGATAACACAAGGCATAATGTACATTCAATTGGAAAAGTAAAGTTCAAGAGTGGAGCAGACTTGCTCAACAATGTTTTGTATGTTCCCACAACACCTAAGAATTTGATTGGTGTGGGACAAATATTTGAAAAAGGTTTTCAAGTAAGATTTACAAATGAAGGAGTTTTTGTGGAAGATCCAAACAAAGGATATAATCAAATTGTATATGGTAAAAAGGAAGGTAGACTCTTCACCTAGAAAGTGCAAGGGAGTATTGTTCAAGCTTTGCTCATACATGGTGAGGAGGTGATTATAGTTCTAGACCTCTAGCATAAGAGGTTAGGACATTTCAGTGAAAGAGGAATAAAAGATATGGTGGCAAATCAATCTGTCCTAGGCGTACCTAATATGGAGATTCAACATATGGTCTACAAATGTGAAGCATGTCAAATGGGGAAGCACATAGACTACCATATCAAAAGAAAGGATTCAAGCATGATGGAATACTACAACTCATTCATACATATGTATGGGGACCGACAAAGGAAGGATCAATCAATAGCTCCATGTATTATGTTCTTTTTATTGATGATGCTACAAGATGGATAACTCTTTATGTTTTTAAGGAAAGATTAGAAGTGTTTGGAGCTTTCAAGCATGCGATAGTGAGGGGAAAAGATAAAATAAATAATAATAAAAAAAGGAAAATACCTAAAAAATACATGCTATCGATTAATAGTTGATGCAAATGGGAGGTGTTTATATCGCGAAAGGGAGGGTGGAGAAAGGGGGGATTGGGGATAAAGGATGGGTGATGGAGGTTTGAGCACAGGTTAGGTGGGGGAGTGGTAGGGGAGGGGGTGAGGGGGGTTGAGGGATGATTGAGGGGGGTGGGAAGCTACTTATCCATTCGTACTAACTGGAACAAGAAATAACCACCAAATCATTTCTCTTCCATGATTACATAGGGTGATAATAAATTACATAGAAAGAGTGGTAACTTTGATGAAGAGGCTATTGAGGACACAACTGCATGAGCTGCATTCTTTTTGGGACTTTTTTCTTTTTAATTAATAATAAATAATAAACAAAAAAGAAGAAAAAGTTCCCTACAAATTTTTCAATTTTTCAATATATAACACGTACTCAAGAAACATTTCCCCATTCAAAGCCTTCATTCTCTCATCTAATTTAATGAGAAAATTTGCATTAGAAAAGGAAAGAATGTAAAAAAAATCCTTAGAAAATCTTTAAAAATACCCCCAAAAAATCTAAAGACATCCATTTTTTTTCATAACTTGGGCTATCAAATGGCATCCAATTTACAAAAAGAACCTTAAGGAAAGGCATAAATTTGATGACAATGACAAAACTGAATGAAAAAGTGCATAAGGAGAGTTATGTACAACCTATTTAGATTGCTCAAAGTGCTAGGTGGTCCAAAAAAGCTTTAATTTTGTTGATGATGATAGGCCTTGATCTTGGATATATTGACTAGTGGTAGTAGCATAATTTCTTTCCTTAGAAGAGCTATCAATACTTTATTTGTGGACTCTTCTCGTCCATTAGCCCTTGGATAATATGTAGAAGAAGTACGATTGAGAACCTTGTACTCGTTAAAAGCTTCATACGAAACTTTATTAACTAAGTGTGTTCTTTGATTAGTGCAAATTTATAGTGGACAACCATACATGCAAAAACTGTTGCTATACAAGAAATCGACAATTGTTTGGGTTGTGCAATATGGAGAAAAAATATCTTTAGGAAGTGCATGAAAGAAGAGTAGGCAAGGCACATTATCAAGACATCATGTGAAGGACTAGGGGTGGGAAACCCCTTAGCCATATCATGAGCTAGAGAATTCTAGATGTTGGTTTATAGTGACCAACATTGTTCAGAGATGTCGAGGCTCAAGCATGTGATTCTTGTCAGAGATGTGGTCAAAACCCATGAAGGAGAGACAACATCCATTGGTTTTCTCCATGGCATGGAAACCATTTGAGAAGTGGGATTTAGATTTTATAGGCCCTATTTCTTCTTCAAGTTTCTATGAAATACCTCATGAAGCCATGTAAATGCACTAGAGGAGTCCACTAGATGCATATATCCCAAATCTCGTAACATAATCCTTATAACATAGGAGGAATTTAGTATTTTTCAATAAATGTTCCAGTCTCTTGTGTGAAAGGACCATTTTTAGGGCACATGTATATAAGTCACTTGATGACTCTTTGTAAGGATTTTTTTCCATTGTGAGGAATCAAGCTAAAATTTTGAATTTTCCTCTTCTTTGCTGAGTATCTTCTTCGCCAAGAGCTTGTATGTGTGTTTCATGCTTGAAATGTGTGTTCAGGAGTGTTTTCTACCCCATTCCTTCTTGTTTTCATGACTATAATGTGTGTGTGTGAAGCTTGGTGAGATGTGGAGCTGAAGTAGTGTTTCTTGCCATTTACTATTTCGCTCATAACTTGAAGTATCTTTGTTAGATTCGATTGAAAATATAAAGATTAGATATGTTTGATCAAGAGCTTCGAAATGAACCCACTATTGACCATATTCAGAATTCTAAGCTAAGAGAAAAGTGCGAGTTTGTGCTTACTATTGTTAAAAGTATCACAACTTGCATTTTCAAAGGATTAATGAGTAGGAGAGGTAGCTGAACTGAGTTATGTGCATTGAAGCATTGTCACTTCACTTACCATCACGGGTGCACATTTCTTCATACACTTAATATGTCTAATTTCATGGATTGATAATTAAACGTGTATTAATTTACCACTATACGCACTTGTGGGGCAATTGAGGTATAGTCTCAGTTGACACAAGTTCATAAGGTTCTACAACTTAGGTACGCATCTTTTTGGCATCGTTGCCGAGGAACTAATCCAATCAAGGTGCCTACGTGATGGTAATAGCTACAGAGTGAAGGAGTCATGTGAATAGAGGTAATCTCAGGAAGTGGCAAGTCACAAAACACTTTTGCACTTGTTACTTCACACTCTAGGGGTGTGTGTAATGAGTTGGTAGAGTTAGGAGTGAGGGACTGAGCGAGAGTTAGGGTTAGGGAAGAGAGAAACTTAGGATTATGGTAGGTAAGTTACACCAAAAAATCCCAAAGAATTCGTTCTTTTCAGTTCAGACTTAGGACATTTCAAGGGCCTAAAACACACAACTGAGTTTTGTGAGAAGTCATTGTTGCAGACACTTGTATTGCGGAGCGAGCAACGAATGGTATCGCGGGAGAAGTATCGTGGAGAGCGCACAAATTAGGGGATTGTTGAGGGCAAGATTTGGAAGACAGACTCTTGGAGGTGAGTACTTTGCTTCCATCATTTTTGAAAATCAAAAGAGCACTCACAAACGTGAAATAAAACTATATTGGTATCACGGGGTAGAAAAAAGGGGTTTGGAGTGAGATTTGTCATCCATAGTGGGCCAAGAGAGAAGAGGAGTGTGTGAGGTACACTTTGCACAATCTTTTTGGAAGTTTAGATCACTTTTGGCTGAAGTATCACGGTCGGTTGAGTTTTGGTATTGCGATACCAAAACTCCCTAGTATCGTGATACTTGCCAAGTATCGTGTATCACCTCCTTGAGTATCGCGATATTGACAAGGTATCATGTATCGCCAAGTTGAGCTATCACATATCATGAGTCGAGCGATATTGTATCATGCCAAGTAAGTACCGTGTGTTGCATTCATGATGTATCATGTATCATCTGAAGATAGGTGTCATATCACTACAGGATTAGTATCATGTATTGTTCTCAATGAGTATCGTGTGTCGCGGAGTGGACCAAGTATCGTATCATCTTGGGTGACATCGTGTATCGTGAGCATAGTGGTATCGTGTATCATCATTGAGTGGTATTGTGGGATTGTGGCCACAACAATATTGTATAATTTAGAGTGGTATCGTTGGGAAGTGGTATTGCCTCGAAAGGTTTCTTGTATCATAGGAAACCTAAGTAGCCTGAAAGAGAAAAGTGAGAGAAACATTAGGAATTGGGAGAAGCTTGGAGGACCAATTAAGATTAGAAAAGACCTAGCACCTAGGTGGTGAATGAACTTGAGATCCGGATGAGTGTTAGGCAGTCAAAGAAGTGTCATATCTTCTGCAAGAATTGCAGTCCAGCCAAGCCATCACTCTATCTACTCGGACGCTTCCAATGACTCTAAGGAGGAAAAACCCATGGCTTCTGAGGACATGCATAGTTAAGTACCCAAGGAAGGCTTCATGTCTACTATAGAAGGAGAGTATCGATTGACTTCGGGGCATCGAACAATGAATTTTAGTAGCCAAAAAGCATTTCCACTAGTTTCACTTCAGTTTTACCCCCATTTTGAAGCCATTCATGCAATCAGAATCGCCATCAGAGTGACATTTTGTGAGCTGAAATTTCAACATTGATTTGAGCTTTTGTCGAAGTAAAGATTTTATCACATTCTTGTTCTTTAATGCAATGATGGGAAGCAATGAATTGTTTGGCATGCTTCAAGAAAGCTTGATGGGGCCAATTATCCAATGTGGTCTTACATGATGAAGCATGTTCTTATTGCAAAACAACTTTGGAACATAGTGGCAAATGTAGATCAAAGACCCGTAGGTTCTTCTACTTCACAATCTACTATCACATATGGAGCTTCTTCTTCAAGTACAATGGTTACTCCTTCTCCACCTACAGAGGAGCAACTTAGATGGGATGGGAAAGATGCTCAAGCTCATGCATTGATTGCGCTTTCTATGAAGCATCATATAGTTCCACACATTCAATCATGTTCTACATGAAGAAAGGCATGGGACACTCTTGCCTTTTTGTATGTTGTGCATAATGAAGCACGTGTTGCACACTTGAGGAAGCAACTTGAGGATGTATGTATGGCTGAAAATGAGTATGTGGATATGTATGTGGCATGCATCAAGGACTTGAAAGAGAAATTGACAAATATGGATGAGATTATTCCAGATGCATCACTCATTTCTAAATTATTGAAAGGATTACCAGGATCTTTTCAAAGCTTTGCTACTACACTCTGTTTGGTTGTAAAAGGGAATCCCAATATGTATGCATTTGATGAGGTTGTGTCTCTTCTTTTTCAAGAAGAGCAATCTAGAGTGAATAGGAGTGGTTTGATTGAAGAAACACAAGCACTTGCTATCTCACAAAAGGGGAAAAGCAAGTATGGTTTAGCTTTGGGCTCATCAAAACCAAAGCCTCAACCTTCCTCTTCCACTAATTCCTCTAATGATGCTAATTTTCAAAAGAAGAAGAGATGCAAATAATGTCGAAAGTCTAGTCATACTATTAATGAGTGTAGAAGTCTTTCTAAGTGCAACGAAAAGAAGAAGGAAGTCGGCATGTCTATTGCTGAAAATTCTTCAAATGCAAAGAATCATGAAGCTAACATGGCTCAAGACTTTTGTTCATGTGTTTTTACATGTCATTATGATGCATGTTTGCATTCTAAATGTATGGTTGTGAGTGAGGTTGATGAATGTTGGATCTTTTATAGTGGTGCTTCAAAGCACATAACTTCATGCAAAAGGTTTTTCACATCTTTGAAAGATGCACCCAAAGGAGGACATGTGGTGTATGCAAACAATGCCTCTTATCCTATCACTGGAGTGAGAGAAATCGAGCTTATGACTACAAATGGAGGTGTGATTCTCTTGAAAAATGCATTGTATGTACCTGACATAAAGAAGAACTTAATTTCAGTTTCGTTGATTGCCAAAACTAGGCATCATGTACACTTTGTTGATAATAAGAGTATGGTTCATGATTTCAGTAATGGTGATATTATCATGATGTCTGGTACATTATATAATGGTTTGTATCACATGGATACATACAAGTGGGCTACCTCAAATGCCTTGGTTGCTCATACTTCTTCCATGGCTGAAATGGAGCTTTGGCATGCCCATTTTGTTCACTTGAATTTCAATAGTTTGCTTTACTTACAAAAGAAGGACATGGTTATTGGTTTTCCAACACTTGTTTTGAAAAGCATGCATGTGAAGATTGCATTCTTGGAGAAATGCATCATGTTTCTTTCCCAAAAGATAGTCATACACACACTACAAGAAAATTGTAGCTTATTCATAGTGATGTATATGGTCCAGTCAATACTCCATCTCTTGGGAATCATATATATTTTGTTACCTTCAATATTGATGATGCTACTCGCCATTCATGGGCGTATCCTATGAACAAAAAGAATGAGGTATTTTCTTGCTTCAAAGCATTTTTAGCTATGTCTGAAAGTTTTTCTTCAAACAAGCTTTTGAATCTATGCACAGATCATGGTGGTGAATACATGTCACATGAGTTTGATGCTTTTATTCATGAAAGATGTATTTCACACCAATGTATGGTGCCATATACACCTCAGTAAAATGGTGTTGCTAAGCATAAAAATAGAACTCTACTTGAAATTGCATGATGTATGGTGAAAGAAAAGCACCTTCTTGATAAGTTTTGGATGGAAGTGGTCATGTCTGCAAACTATGTGTTGAATCTCTACCCTACAAAAGCATTGAGAGTCATCACTCCTTATGAGGCTTGGAATGGACGTAAGCCTATGTTTAGTCATATGTGTGTGTTTGGTTGTTTGGCATATGCTCTGTGCCATCACAACAATGTCACAAACTTGATGACAAGGAAAATAAATGTATATTTGTTGGTTATATTGTTGAAAGTAAGGGATGTCATTTGTACTATCCATTGACAAACACAATTACTATGATTTGAGATGTGGTATTTGCTAAAAATTCAGTTTTCCCTCTACTTGAATGCAAAAGAAAGTCAATAGTTAGTTCACAAGATGTGTTCAATACACTCATGCCTTTGTTCCAAAGTGGTGCGCTTGACTATGGCCATGTAGACTAGCCAATTGAGGCTCAAAGGGCTGAAAAATTCCACCAAGTAGAGCAGAAAATGCAGAGAATTTCAAGCCAAACATGGTTAAAATTTTTCATCCAAAATTTGTTAGAATTGCTGGAAATTTCCAGTCACATATGGCTGAACATTTGAGTCAAAATATGGCTGAAAATGAGCATGAAATTCAGCCCACACATGATATACATGTTGATGATGTATTACATAATGAATGCATGTCTATCAAGAGTGCACAAACTATGCCAAAGTGGTTGAAACAAACTTTACAGGACAACAAATTGAGTGCATCTTTACTTGGTAGAACAAGATCAAACTCTCGCCATGCATCAAGTAATTTTGTGGATTCTCTTATTGCAACAACATGTAATGAAGAGCCACTTACTTTTGAAGATGCATGTGATGATGCACAATTGATGAGTACTATGCAATCAAAAATGGATCCATACATAGGAATGGTACTTGGGAGTTATGTGAATTGCCGAAAGGAAAACATGCCATTGGTACAAAGTGAGGTTTACAAGACTAAGAGAAAGTTTGATGATAGCATTGATTGATACAAAGCTAGATTGGTTGCCAAAGGATATGCACAACAATATGGCATTGGCTATGAGGAAACTATTGCACCTACTTCATGCATGACTACCATTCATACCGTGGTTGCATTGGCTACCCATCGAGGTTGGAAAGTACATTAGTTGGACATAAAAATAGCTTTTTTGAATGGTGATTTGCAAGAAGAGGTCTATGTGAAGAAACCTCTTCGATTTGCCATGAAAGGGAAAGAGCATATGGTTTGTCGCTTGCATAAAGCCTTGTATGGTCTCATGCAAGCTCCACGTGCATGGTATGACAAAATCCATAAGCACTTGATTGCTCTTGGCTTCACATGTAGTCCAATTCTCTATGTACACAAAGATGGGACTGATCTTACAATGCTTTTCCTTTATGTCAATGGCATACTCTTGACTGGGTCATGTGATGCAAAACTTGATATTCTTATGGCTGATTTGTAGCATACTTTTGATGTCACTTATCTTGGTCTTTTGAGATAATATCTTGGCATCTAGTTAGTATCTGTTGGGGGGGGGGTTGTTATGCATCAAGAAAAGTATGTTGAAAAGACAAACTTCAACATTTTGATCTTGAGGATTGCAAGCTAGTTTCCACACCAGTTGAGATAGGATTTAGGTTCTTAGTTGAGGATTCAAGTGATGTATTTGGCACTGCTTTTTATCAGTTAAGCTATGGGATGTCTTATATATGCATGCAACACAAGGCCGGATATACAACATGCAATTTCTTAGTTGAGTCGATTCATGCATAGCCCTAGCACTAAGCATTGGCAAGTGGTGAAACGTTTGTTTAGATATCTCAAAGGAACTTTGAGTTTAGTTCTCTTTTATGAAAAGATATTCAACTATGCTTGCATGCTTTTGTAGATAGTGATTGGGCTGGTTGTTATGATACTCGCATGTCCACTAGTGGTAATTGCTTTTTCCTTGGAAACTCATGCATATCTTGGTTGAGTAAGAAGCAAAATACAGTGGCAACATCGAGTTGTGATGTTGAGTACATGATAGTTTTCATAGCTACAATGGAGTGTATATGGCTGAGACATTTTCAAAAAGATGACACATAGTTGGTGGATCAGTTCATCCGCCAAGTCCAACGGTGCACACAAGCTGCTTCATGCAAACTCAGGTGGGGAATGGAGACTCAAAAAGATAATAAAAACTCAAGAAGAATATTGATTACACAACTTACAAGACATACCATCATATGGGAGAAAGACATTAATTCATAAGAAGTATTCATACAATTCTAATTGAAAATAATAAAAAAGATACAAGTTACCAATTCATAACTGATCATAAATTTGTCACAATAGTAATCTTCAAAATCATCCTCCAAGCATGTATGCAGAACCTCCTCCAAGCATGTATGTAGTGTTGGAGTTTGAGGTCTGTGGAAGCACGCAAACAACAAAAAGAAGAAGAAGAAGCTTGGAGCACAACACACAATACTGAATGTATTACCACTAGATTGTACAAAGACAAGTAACCCATTAGGGCAATAGGATTATATACAAGTCGGGGGGGGGGGGGACTCCTAAAGAGGGAAAAAAGTGCCTCAACGATCCTATAGTGTTCACACACATTACTACCTAAATATATCAACAAATCCTCGATGGGAGTGATGCGATGAACAAGGATCTAGAACTCATGTATAAGGAAGTGCCAAGCTATGTGGAATCAACCCACAAAAGGAGGTAAGCCCAAAGCTTTGTGGAAAGCTTCAAACTTCTCCCTAGGCAGAGCCTTTGTGAAAAGGTCTGCAATGTTCTCCTGTGTGGGCACATATGCCAAGCTGATCTCTCCAGGAGAGAACCTCCCCTTGAAATAATGATAATGCACCTCAATGTGCTTAGTGCGAGCATGGAACACAGGGTTCCTCCCAACTACCAATGCGCTTTGACTGTCAGTGAAGATGGTGGTGGCAGAAGACTGACCAACACCCAAATCAGCCATAAGGCATCTGAGCTACACACACTCAACAGTCACTGTGAAAGTTGTCCTATACTCAGCCTCACAACTAGACGTGGCCACAATAGGCTACTTCTTGCTCAACCAAGATATAGATGAGCTACCAAGCATGAAGCAAAATCCACTAGTGGAGACACGAGTGTCATATCAACTAGCCCAGTCAGAGTAAGAAAAAGCATGTAAATCTAGCGGTAATGATCCCCCCTTGGGATAAAACAATCCAAGTAGTTGGGTACCACTCCAGTAGCAAAAGATGCGCTTAACCACCTACCAATGCTTGACACCTAGGCAATGCATAAAACTGCTCATCTGTGACATAGCAAACTGAATATCTGGCTGAGTAATGCATAAGTAAATCAAGCATCCAACAGCCTGCTGATAAAGAACAACATCAAATGCATCTCAAGCATCATGAAGACTCAATCATAAACCTATCTCCATAGGAGTGGCAATAGGTTTACAATCTTCAAGGCCAAAACCCTGCAATAATGTGTCAATATATTTTGTTTGAGACAAAGCCATTCCACCATCAACTTGCATAAATTGAATGCCCAAATCATGATGCAAATGCCCCAAATTATATATCTCAAACGAGGCATGCAAATCAGCCTTAAAATCAGCAATATGCTTGTCATGAGGACCAGTGAGAAGCATGTCATCAACATACACAACAATGATCACATCATTAACATGCTTAACATATAAGATGCTTTCAGTTGGAGTATTCTCAAAACCATGTGCAATCAGATAGGCATGTATCTTTTCATACCAAGCACGTGGTGCTTGCTTTAAACCATATAATGCCTTCTTTAACTTGCATGTTACCGTTAATGTCCATGTGAAAGGCCAAGTGGCCACTGAACACTTCTTTCCATATGTTCTTTATTAAAACATATAGTGGCATGGTCAATCACAGACTATAAGTTCGACCACATTTGTAAGACCTAAGAAGTCTGGTTATGCTCCCTGTGTACTGTGTTTTTCTACATATTCTGCAACCTCTATGCAGAGTACCGTGTGCGGCCCTAGGAGCTCGGAATTCTACTCCGAGGATATCGTCCTAGAGCTCTCCAGAAGGAGAGCGCACTGTGGTGCATCGCCATCAAAATACTTCATTGGTATCAGAGCAGTTTGATGCAAAAGCTTTGTTCCTTTTGTGCGAGTGAAGCGAGCACCCCCTCGACTTTCTCCAAGGCCCCCCCTGGCTTTCTCCAAGGCTTACGACTAAGGTGGTGACCAAGGCATAGACCTTGGCGTACCTTGTCATCCGAGCCACTGGAGTCACCATTGGTGTTGTTGACCACACGCGAGGGAGGACCTCAATGATCAAGGAAGATAGAGGTTCCCGATACTTCCCGGGAGGCCACCCATCCTAATATTGTTCCCCCCAGAGCTCGCTTAATCATGGCAATCTCTTGCCACTAAGTTACACTCTTGTGGTGTCTGAAGAAGGGGAAAGACTAAGGTTAGCATTACCTTGAACATGTTTTGGTCCCTTAAAGCTTCATTCTTTGCTTTCAAAGCTTGTTTTTGAAGCATTTTTGGGGTGTCTTTTGGAGCCATTTTTTTAGTAGTTTTGCACATACTTCTCTTCACACAAGTCCAAGGACATCAAGAAAAGTGTTCTTTGTACTTCTTTGACAAAAAATATCAACCTTTGGGGCTGTGTTTTCATCCATACTCGTAAAACTAGAGGTTTCTCGAAAGGGTTTCAGTTTTGGTGGGAGCAATTGATGCAAGTTTATGCAAGTTTTTAAGCCTAAAACATCAAAGTTGATAGACACTTGTAGGTGTTGTTGCCTAGTTTTTGGGCTATGCATTCAACCTTTTTAGTATCATTTTCTTGCATATATTGAGCACATACACACCATGTATGCTTTTGTGGATACCACTTATGTACATCCATGTGGTCATTGATATAGCAGTTACGTTTTTTGCATAAAGCCTTTTACGTTTTGATAAAGAGGGTCATGGTGAGGTTTTTTTAACTGGGAGACATCCAGATGTCGGGTTATCTTCAGTGATGTAGGTGGAAGACTTGCCCAACCTCGCCATATGAGATGTATGATAGTTGTTCATAGGTGCTCGATAAGCATAGTTGGCTTGTATTGGGTAATTGATTATATGAAGTGGAGTCAGTGATTCACTATGCAGATAAACATATCAATACTTGCAGTTTTATGATATTTTGACACTGGTCATATGCTCATTTTGCAAAGCATACTCTAGTAAATTTTTTCTAGATTTTTGTGGTTTTGTCAACTATACAGTGGTCGATTTACTCTTTGATACACTTATTCATTGGTGTTCGGACTCTTCTAGCTCCATTATCATTCTATTCAGTTCTCTACCATCATGGCATCAGAGGTCTCAGGCACATCTGGTGGGTCAGGGTCTAGTGCCAGTGTTATGAGGAGGAGCTATAACTTGCAGGGCAAAGACCATTTTGAGATCTGAAAATTTTATGGCACAAATTTTGATCTATGGAAGAATCAGATTAAAGATGTGCTCATTCAAAGGAGGCAATGGAAGCCAATAAATGGGATTTCGAAGAAGCCTGCTCACATGGAGGAAGATAATTGGGATGAGTTAGATGAAATGGCCAGGTCTACCATCCACTTGCACTTGGTAGATAATGTTTACCTTACAATATCAGACTGTGAAAATGCAACGGAGCTTTGGAAGAAGTTGTGCAATACATATGAAAAAGAGACGACATCAAATAAAGTGTATCCGATGAGAAAATTACATGACCTTTGCATGAAGGACATAGATAGTGTTGCTGCTCATCTAAATGAGTTTGATGCTATATTCTCCTAGTTACATGCTCAAAAAATGGATATGGATAATTAAATGAAAGCAATATTGCTGTTATGCACCTTTCCATCATCATGGGATATGTTTTGCACAACTATTAGCAATAGTGCACATGGTGGTAAACTCGTCCATGATGACATATGTGGAGCACTCTTGAGTGAGGAGATTCATAGAAAATCTATGGTTGGCACTCAGAGTGGAGATACATATAATGTTTGTGATTCTTACCAAGGAAAGAATTAGCAACGTGGCAAAAGCAAGAACAAGGAAAAGAATGGTCAACGAAATAAGAGTAGAAGTAAATCAAGGAACATGGATATTGAATGCCATTATTGTCATAAGAAATGACACATGAAGAAAGATTGTTATGTATTAAAGAATGCTAAAGGTAAAGGAAAGAATGTTGATGGGAATGTTAAACAATTACCTGCACCATCTACTTTGATTGTGAAGATTGAAGAAATTAATGCTATTTCTGATGATGCTGATGTGTTGAAACTTGATAGTAATGTGCCCATTGAGGCTCTTACGGTTGATTCTCTTTCCTACACATGGCTGCTAGATTCTGGTGCTTCTTTCCATGTGACACCACATAGAGAATGGTTCTCTAATTATGCAACAAAATCTCTTAGTACCGTGAGACTTGGTGACTCTTACCAGTGTGACGTTGTCGGGATTAGAGATGTGGTTGTGCAGTTCATTGATGTTTCAAAATTTACTATGCATAATGTATGCCATATACATCAGTTATCATGTAGTTTCATGTCAGTTGGTCAACTTGATGACCTTGGTCACAAGGTGGTCTTCTATGCTCAGTCCTTTTGTATATCAAAGGGCAATATGGTTATTGCAAAAGGAAGCAAAGTTGCATCACTTTATCCTTTATTTGTATCACAAAAAGATCTCTTGTTAGCTGTTGTTGAACAACCTATGACTTGTATTTGGCATGGTTGTTTGGACCATATATCTCGTAGTGGAATGGGAAATCTTTCTAGTTTCTGGCTACTTACCTATGTTATCTTTATCTGATTTTTCATTTTGTGAGCATTGTCAATATGGAAAGCAAACCAGAAATGTGCATAGAACGCACATTGACTCTTCAATTCAGCCTTTAGATCTTGTTCATACAAATGAGTGTGGTCCTATGCCCACTAGGTCCTTGGGTGGTTCTCTTTACTTTGTCACTTTCATAGATGATGCTACTAGAAAAGTTTGGGTATATCCTATCAAATCAAAGGATGAGGTATTCCCTACTTTCAGAAAACGGATTACTTCAATTGAGACTAAAAAAGGAACTAAGCTTAAGGCTTTACGTTCAGATAATGGGGGTGAGTATACCTCACATGAATTTAGCCCTTTTTATTAGTCTAGAGGGATTTGTAGAGAGTTTACAGCTCCTTATACCCCAATACAAGATCGCGTAGCTGAAAGGATGAATAGAACTAATCAAGATAGAGTAGTTTCTATGTTGCATCATACAAACCTCTCACGAGGCTTTTGGGCAGAAGTAGTATTGACTGCAGTTCATGTGATTAACCTTTCACCTAGTACTGCCAAAGGTCTGAAAGTGGCACAAGAGTTATGGACAGGGAAGCCACCATATTAGGATCATGTTTGAGTTTTTGGGTGTGAAGCATATGTTCATATACCCAAGAATCTTAGACAAAAGCTGGACCATAAGTCAAAGAAATGCATTTTTTGTGGATATGGTCGAGAAGGAAAATTTGGATACCGCTTATGGGATCCTAAAACACGGTCAGTGATCAGAAGTAGTGATGTCATTTTCAATGAGTCTAAGATGCATAAACATCCCATTAAGGAGGTTGAAGTGAGAAGAGTGGTGTTTGAGGATACTAGTCCTCCACTTATCATGCATAAAAATGATGCACATAGGGATGTTCAAGAGAATTTTCGATCAGATCAGTCTGCACATGTTCCTGTTCAGTAACCATTGAGACGCTCTGCATGTGTCTCACATCCACCTGATAGATCCATATTTAGATTTTGTTATGCTAACATATGTTGGTGAGCCTTCTTGCTACAAAGAGTCTATGCAGACAGAGGATCATGTCAAGTGGGAGTGTGCCATGAAGAGTGAGTTGGATTCTATTCACAAGAATGGTACTTGGGATTTAGTACCTTTCCCAAAGGGTAGGAAAGCTTTACCATGTAAATGGATATATAAGCTGAAATTCACATCAGATAGTTCTTCTCGAAAGTATAAAGCATGACTTGTTGCAAAGGTTTTTAAGCAAAAACATGGTGTTGATTTCGAGGAAATCTTTTCTCAAGTGGTCAAAATGACTGCTTTGCAGATGTTGCTTGGATTCTTTGCAATGGAGGACTTACAACTAGTCCAAATGGATGTGAAAATTACTTTTTGCATGGAGATCTTACAAATGAGATCTATATGGAACAACTAGAGGGTTATGTAGTTCCTAGCAAGGAAATTCTAGTTTGTAAGCTCAAGAAGAGCTTGTATGGACTTAAACAATCCCCTAGACAATGGTACCAAAATTTTGATGCTTTTATGAAGTCTCAAGGCTATTCTCAAAGCAATGAGGATCATTGTCTCTACACAAAGAGATGCTCAAATGGAAGCTTGATATGCATGATACTTTATGTCGATGAATGTATGTTGATTGTTGGGAAGTCCTCTTATGACTTGTCAATTCTTAAAAAGAAGTTGACTCAGGCATTTGATATGAAGGATTTGGGGGATGCCAAACATATTCTTGGCATGCGCATTAGTCATGATAGGAGTCAAAGATGCATATAGTTGTCTCAAAGTGAGTACATATCCAAAGTACTTCACAGGTTCAATATACAGGGTGGAAAGGCATTGAGTACACCTTTATCCACATATGTGAAACTGAGCAAGGATGATTGCCCCAAATCAGATGAGGAAAAGGAAGTCATGAACAAAATTCCCTATCAGTCTTCTGTTGGTAGTCTCATGTATGCTATGGTAGCTACGAGACCAGACATTGCATTTGTAGTGGGACTTGTGAGCAGATATATGTCTAATCCTAGCAAGAAACATTGGGAAGCGATCAAGATGATTTTGAGATATCTGAGTGGCACTAAGGACAAGTGTCTGTGCTTAGGTAGAGGAAAAGCATTCATTATTGGTTACACAGATTCTGAGTATGTTGGTTGTATAGATAATTGTAAGTCTACATCAGGGTACATTTTTCATTTCACTGGAGGTGCTATCTCTTGGAGATCGCGTCTTCAAGAATGTACAACTGTTTCCACCACAAAAGCAGAGTATGTTGCAACAAGTGAGGCATGTAAGGAAGCATTGTGGCTTTCTCGTCTTGCTTGTGATATGGGTTTACCTCAGCATGTACCTCGTTTTGCTTAGTGATAGTCAGAGTGCCATTGCTTTGGCCAATAATCTAGTCTATTATGCAAACACCAAGCACATTGAGGTGAGGTATCACTTCATTAGAGATTGCTTAGTCACTGAGCGCATTATTCTTGAGAAGTTTCACACTCGAGATAATGTTGTAGATGCTTTGACTAAAGCTCTACCACAAGATAGCTTTTGAAACTGTTGTCACTTGATGGGGGTTACTTGATTCATGATCTTAAAGTCACTTGTATAGTATGTAACATCCCATAAGGTGGGAGGTATAGTTTGTATACTTACACTCAAGTATTCTTTATCATTCTTTATTTTTTCCCCATAGTTACTTTGGCCATATTGGCCTTTAGTGGGAGATTGTTATTGTTAATGTCCATGTGAAAGGCCAAATGGCCACCAGACACTTCTTTGTATATGTTCTTTTATAAAACATATAGTGGCCTTGTCAGTCATAGAGTGCAAGTTTGACCGCATTTGTAAGACCTAAGAAGTCTGGTTCGTGCTCCCTGTGTACTGTGTTTTTTTGCGTATTCTATAGCCTCTGTGCGGAGTACCGTGTGTGGCCCTAGAGTCTCTGTGCGGAGTACCATGTGTGGCCCCTAGGAGCTCGGAATTCTACTTTGAGGATATCATCCTAGAGCTCTTGAGAAGGAGAGCGCACTGTGGTGCATTGCCATCGAAATACTTCATTGCAAACTTGATTTCCTTTTTGCACAAAGCCATGGGGCTAAAAAACATACACTTCTTCATGCAAGTCACCATTCAGAAATGCATGTTTAATGTCCAACTGATGTACATTCCAACCATGATGAGGTGCAAGTGCACAGATGCTATGAACAATAGTCATTCGGCATGTAGGTGCAAAGGTCTCATATAAAACAATGCCTCTTGCCTACGCATAACCCTTTGCAACAAGCCTAGCCTTATACCTGTCAACTGTTCCATCAGGATTACACTTCAGCTTGTACACCCACCTAGTGCCAATAGCCTTCTTGCCAAGAGGCAAGTCACATAAAGACTAGGTACCATTTTTCATGATAATTTCATATTCTGATTGCATATTAGCCATCCAATTTTCAAAATTTTATGTTTCATCAAATGAAACAGGCTCACTCTCCTCACAGAGACTAGAGGTAGCCATAGCATAGCAATATGATGCAAAAGAGACACTATGAGAGCCTGAACAAGTACGATATGATAGAGATGCATCTAACTTTCTATCATGCAAGGTCTCCACCAGCCATTTTGGCATAGCTTTTGCCTCCTCAATATCAACTCTCTCATCAACAAGTGCACCATGTAAATCTGCATCAGAAATGGAATGATCTACATCATCACATGAAACTTGCAAAGACTGAGAAGTTGCCTCGTTAGGACTAGCACTAGATTATCCACCTATAAAAAGAGGCAGCATAGTATCATACATGTCTTTGGAGCTAACAGATGTCTCCCTCGTACATGAAAGTAAAGGCTGAATAGCATCTTCCACAAAAACAACATCATGGCTAACCAAAATGCATTTAGTATATGGATGATACAGATGATAGCCTTTGCTTTCAGATTTGTACCCAACAAAAATACATTTTACTGCTTTATCATCCAATTTCTTGCGATGTTGTCCAGGTACTAATGCATATGCCAGACAACCAAAAACACACAAGTGATCAACATATGGCTTTCAACCATGCCAAGCATCATATGAAGTGATAGAATGCAATGCTTTTGGGACATTTGTTAAGTACATATGCTGCACACATAATGGCCTCAAGCTAGAAACTATGTGGTAAAGCCTGACTCTTGACCATAAACCTGACCATCTCCATGAGTGACCTGTTCTTCCCTTCAGCAACTCCATTATGTTGAGGTATATATGGCACTGTACACTGATGTTTTATCCCATGTTCAGCAAGAAATGCATTAAAGTCAGAAGACACATATTCCCCCACTCGATCAGAACGGAGGGTTCCCATTTTACATGCTGATAGATTTTTAGCCAAAACCAAAAACTGTTGGAAGCACATAACCACTATGGACTTTGCTTTCAATGGATATACCCATGCATGCCTGGAAAAATCATCAACGAAAGTCACGAAGTACAGATAGTTCTAAAAGACGGTGTCTGCATAGGACCACATACATCACTATGTACAAGCTACAATTTCTGAGTAGCTCGAACTTAACCATCTTTTGGAAAGGAGGAGCGTTGCATTTTGCCCAAGATACAACCTTCACAAACATGTTTATTGGGTGCCTCAAGTTTGGGCAAAGAGGACACCATTTTAGATTTCTACAGGTGTAACAAACTAGCAAAATTCAAATGACCAAAGCATGCATGCCAAATTGATCATGTATGCGTAATGTTTTGCAATAAAAGAATCATATGTAAGCCACTATATTGGATGCCTTGACCTTGTTAATTTCCTTTCTTCTCCTTTGGTGGGATGAATCTTATTTTCCTTGGAGTTATGATGATAGCCTTTGAGGTTTCTCCCTTTCTGGATGCATAGTCTTCATCTACATTATCCATGTCCATCCATATGTGTGAATTATCTTATTCAAAAAATTTATTTTTTCCATTGAAGTTTTCATTTCAACATGCTAATCTTGATGAGCCTTCATCCATATTTGAAACTTAAGGACCACTCAACTCTATGCATTTTTTGTATCTTCCTTTTCATAATTACTCCTAGCTTCAATTTCACCTTCAACCTACATATGTTCCAAATTTACATATCATGGTAATACTTCATCAAGCTTCACATTGCTTGAGATCCTCAAATCCTGAAATCCTTAGCCTTTGAATTGTATCACCTACATCCCTTTTCCTCACAACCATATCTTGTGAACAGACAACTTTGCTCTTGACATTGGCCTCTTCCTTGTCTTCCTATACACATGCTTTGTCATCCTCATTTCCCCCTATCTTTACATGCATGAAATGTGTGTGCCTCATTGTCCCTACCTCCAGTGTTCATTTCCTCTATGAGCATCAAGGCCATAATTTGCTCAAAATGTGGTACATTGTCTCTTACATAAATTGAAGTGGTGCATGCATTCCAATTTTCATCATCGCTCAATCCATTGAGGGTATAAGTTACTAAGTCATCATCATCAATATGACAACAAATGGAACATAATGCATCACTTAATTCCTTTACCTTGAAAATGAACTCATTGATATTATTTCTTGGTGACTCTCTTAAATTTTTGATCTCATTCTTCAAATGTGTCTTCCTAGCTTTTCTGGATGTAGAATATAGCCACTCAAAGGTTTCCCATACCTTCATCGATGCATCTAAAATCATGTACATTTCCAATCACTACACTAAGAGAAACAATCTTTGCAACATAGGCTAATTGATTGCATGCATGAGCTAGTCACACATTGACTACTCTTCACTCTAGTAAGCCATAACTAGAGAATTAAACTCAAACTTGATGCAACTTTAAAGAAATATAATGGCTACAAAATGACACCAAATTAATAGAAAATGGATAAATATGGAAGTACAATTAGTGCTTAAAAACTCAGAGCTAGATAGCTCTAACAAAGCCTTCAATGAGAGAGATATGAATTACCATAGTTCACTATTTTTCATATATCTCCAGGTTTACTAAGAGAATAAATGCAAGGCTTGGTGAAGCATATGTGGACTGTATTATCTAACTAAGTACACAAAAATTATGTAAACTACATTCCTAATAAAGGAGAAAAAATCTTGACAACATAGTGCTAGATAGTTCCAACATTGCATGCACACATAGAGAGGTATGTTTGCTCAAAACCAACAAAAGAGCAAGCAAGGGGATTGTTTGAAAAAACTCTAACACATGAAGCTAATCATTATTCAAGCTAAGACACATATGGAACTACTCAATTGGGACTGAAATGACATATATAAATATATATAAGTCAAAAAGTGAGATGCCTTTCCTTGAAAATATTCAAGAATCACACCTAAGATGAGATGAAAGAGGGGGGTTTCAAAAACTTTTTTCGTGAAGGAGTCTTTTGGATTTGCTTTCCCTTTAGTGCTCAACTTGTGCACAATGAGGTTTAGCCAAAGCTCTCCACTTGTGTGTAATGAAATTATGCCAAAGTGCTCCTAAGGTTGGAGCTTGATTTTCAACAATATACATATACAAAAACATATACGTATACGTATACATATACATATACATATACATATACATATACATATACATATACATATACATATACATATACATATACATATACATATACATATACATATACATACACATACACATACACATACACATACACATACACATACACATACACATACACATACACATACACATACACATACACATACACATACACATACACATACACATACACACACACACACACACACACACACACACACACACACACACACATATATATATATATATATATATATATATATATATATATATATATATATATATATATATATATATATATATATATATATATAAACACGCATACAAATACATATACATATACATATACATATACAAATGTGGTACATTGTGTCTTACATAAATTGAAGTGGTGCATGCATTCCAATTTTCATCATCCCTCAATCCATTGAGGGTATAAGTTACTAGGTCATCATCATCAATATGACAACAAATGGAACATAATGCATCACTTAATTCCTTTACCTTGAAAATGAAATCATTGATATTATTTCTTGGTGACTTTCTTAATTTTTTGATCTCATTCTTCAAATGTGTCTTCCTAGCTTTTCTGGATGTAGAATATAGCCACTCAAAGGTTTCCCATACCTTCATCGATGCATCTAAAATCATGTACATTTCCAATCATTGCATCGCTAATGTATTGTGAGAGAATGAAGAATATTCTGTTGTCCCTTTCATTCAACTCTCTAGATTCCCTCAAATGATCATTGGTGGTTTTATCACCTAATCTAGACCTTGGGTCTGATCCACTTACCAATTCCCACATGCCTTTCCCCATAAGAAAGTTTGCCATCCTAAGCTTACATGGTTGGTGATTGTTTTTGTCAAGCTTTTCCATTTGTGTGTTGAACTCAGCCATGGTGATCTCATCCTACTTTAGGATGCTATCTAAGTGACCTTGGAAGTGATATGGGTGATGTAAGTCTTGAAGCTTTACCTTCTGACTCAAATCACTTAAAAACAAACTATTGTAGTCTTGTCATGATTTCAAAGAACATCTCCCTCTTGATTGTTGAACTTGAGAAACGTTGAGGTGTAGCTTCCTTCTTGCACCAACAACTCCAAAAGCTCCTATTCCTTCCCATACACCCGTAATGATGTTCTTCATGATCTCATACCACAAATGGAGGGATGTATTTCAACCCCTATGCAACAACAAAGCATGAAAGACCTCCAGAGGTAGACTTTTGTGCACGTGGGCAAGCCAAAATGTCTCTTTCTCAGTGTTTGTGCAAAGAATCTAGTAAGATTTTTCACAATTCAAGGCCACTAAGGATTATTTTGTTCACACAAAATGGTTTCCTACACTAAGAGAAACAATCTTTGCAACATAGGCTAGTTGATTGCATGCATGAGCTAGTCACACATTGACTACTCTTCACTCTAGTAAGCCATAACTAGAGAATTAAACTCAAACTTGATGCAACTTTAAAGAAATATAATGGCTACAAAATGACATCAAATTAATAGAAAATGGATAAATATGGAAGTACAATCAGTGCTTAAAAACTCAGAGCTAGATAGCTCTAACAAAGCCTTCAATGAGAGAGATATGAATTACCATAGTTCACTATTTTTCATATATCTCCAGGTTTACTAAGAGAATAAATGCAAGGCTTGGTGAAGCATATGTGGACTGTATTATCTAACTAAGTACACAAAAATTATGTAAACTACATTCCTAATAAAGGAGAAAAAATCTTGACAACACAGTGCTAGATAGTTCCAACATTGCATGCACACATAGAGAGGTATGTTTGCTCAAAACCAACAAAAGAGCAAGCAAGGGGATTGTTTGAAAAAACTCTAACACATGAAGCTAATCATTATTCAAGCTAAGACACATATGGAACTACTCAATTGGGACTGAAAAGACATATATAAATATATATAAGTCAAAAAGTGAGATGCCTTTCCTTGAAAATATTCAAGAATCACACCTAAGATGAGATGAAAGAGGGGGGTTTCAAAAACTTTTTTCGTGAAGGAGTCTTTTGGATTTGCTTTCCCTTTAGTGCTCAACTTGTGCATAATGAGGTTTAGCCAAAGCTCTCCACTTGTGTGTAATGAAATTATGCCAAAGTGCTCCTAAGGTTGGAGCTTGATTTTCAACAATATACATATACATATACGTATACATATACAAAAACATATACATATACATATACATATACATACACATACACATACACATACACATACACATACACATACACATACACATACACATACACATACACATACACACACACACACACACACACACACACACACACACATATATATATATATATATATATATATATATATATATATATATATATATATATATATATATATATATATATATATATATATATATATATATATATATATATATATATATATATATATATATAAACACGCATACAAATACATATACATATACATATACATATACATATACATATACATATACATATACATATACATATACATATACATATACATATACATATACATATACATATACATATACATATACATATACATATACATATACATATACATATACATATACATATACATATACATATACATATACATATACATATACATATACATATACATATACATATACAAACACATACACATACACATACACATACACATACACATACACATACACACACACACACACACACACACACACACACACACACACACACACATATATATATATATATATATATATATATATATATATATATATATAAACACGCATACAAATACATATACATATACATATACATATACATATACATATACATATACATATACATATACATATACATATACATATACATATACAAATGTGGTACATTGTGTCTTACATAAATTGAAGTGGTGCATGCATTCCAATTTTCATCATCCCTCAATCCATTGAGGGTATAAGTTACTAGGTCATCATCATCAATATGACAACAAATGGAACATAATGCATCACTTAATTCCTTTACCTTGAAAATGAAATCATTGATATTATTTCTTGGTGACTTTCTTAATTTTTTGATCTCATTCTTCAAATGTGTCTTCCTAGCTTTTCTGGATGTCGAATATAGCCACTCAAAGGTTTCCCATACCTTCATCGATGCATCTAAAATCATGTACATTTCCAATCATTGCATCGCTAATGTATTGTGAGAGAATGAAGAATATTCTGTTGTCCCTTTCATTCAACTCTCTAGATTCCCTCAAATGATCATTGGTGGTTTTATCACCTAATCTAGACCTTGGGCCTGATCCACTTACCAATTCCCAAATGCCTTTCCCCATAAGAAAGTTTGCCATCCTAAACTTACATGGTTGGTGATTGTTTTTGTCAAGCTTTTCCATTTGTGTGTTGAACTCAGCCATGGTGATCTCATCCTACTTTAGGATGCTATCTAAGTGACCTTGGAAGTGATATGGGTGATGTAAGTCTTGAAGCTTTACCTTCTGACTCAAATCACTTAAAAACAAACTATTGTAGTCTTGTCATGATTTCAAAGAACATCTCCCTCTTGATTGTTGAACTTGAGAAACGTTGAGGTGTAGCTTCCTTCTTGCACCAACAACTCCAAAAGCTCCTATTCCTTCCCATACACCTGTAATGATGTTCTTCATGATCTCATACCACAAATGGAGGGATGTATTTCAACCCCTATGCAACAACAAAGCATGAAAGACCTCCAGAGGTAGACTTTTGTGCACGTGGGCAAGCCAAAATGTCTCTTTCTCAGTGTTTGTGCAAAGAATCTAGTAAGATTTTTCACAATTCAAGGCCACTAAGGATTATTTTGTTCACACAAAATGGTTTCCTACACTAAGAGAAACAATCTTTGCAACATAGGCTAGTTGATTGCATGCATGAGCTAGTCACACATTGACTACTCTTCACTCTAGTAAGCCATAACTAGAGAATTAAACTCAAACTTGATGCAACTTTAAAGAAATATAATGGCTACAAAATGACACCAAATTAATAGAAAATGGATAAATATGGAAGTACTCTGAGCTAGATAGCTCTAACAAAGCCTTCAATGAGAGAGATATGAATTACCATAGTTCACTATTTTTCATATATCTCCAGGTTTACTAAGAGAATAAATGCAAGGCTTGGTGAAGCATATGTGGACTGTATTATCTAACTAAGTACACAAAAATTATGTAAACTATATTCCTAATAAAGGAGAAAAAATCTTGACAACATAGTGCTAGATATTTCCAACACTGCATGCACACATAGAGAGGTATGTTTGCTCAAAACCAACAAAAGAGCAAGCAAGGGGATTGTTTGAAAAAACTCTAACACATGAAAATAATCATTATTCAAGCTAAGACACATATGGAACTACTCAATTGGGACTGAAATGACATATATAAATATATATAAGTCAAAAAGTGAGATGCCTTTCCTTGAAAATATTCAAGAATCACACCTAAGATGAGATGAAAGAGGGGGGTTTCAAAAACTTTTTTCGTGAAGGAGCTTTTGGATTTGCTTTCCCTTTAGTGCTCAACTTCTGCATAATGAGGTTTAGCCAAAGCTCTCCACTTGTGTGTAATGAAATTATGCCAAAGTGCTTCTAAGGTTGGAGCTTGATTTTCAACAATATACATATACAAAAACATATACATATACGTATACATATACAAAAACATATACATATACATATACGTATACATATACGTATACATATACAAAAACATATACATATACATATACATATACATACACATACACATACACATACACACATATATATATATATATATATATATATATATATATATATATATATATATATATATATATATATATATATATATAAACACGCATACAAATACATATACATATACATATACATATACATATACATATACATATACATATACATATACATATACATATACATATACATATACATATACATATGCATATGCATATACATATACATATGCATATACATATACATATACATATACATTTACAGTATATACATATACATATACATATACATATACATATACATATACATATACATATACATATACATATACATATACATATACATATACATATACATATACATATACATATACATATACACATACATATACATATACATATACATATACATATACATTTACATAGTACATATACATATAGATATACATAAACGAAATCTGCCTTGTGCCCACATAAAACGCCTCGAAGTCCATCTGTTTTCTTTAAAAATCATCACGTGATTGGATGGAACAAATTGACACTTTCTTAACTTTGATGCCCTTGGGAACCACTCTTTCATGAACCAAGATCTAAGATCATCAATGACGGGGCAAGGAAAAAGGATCTAGACGATAATGCAAGTGTCTTTGAAGACTTCTTGAGTTTTGTTCATCTCATTTCTAGGAAGGAATACCACAAAGGGCTAGATCTGAAATAACGAACCAAAGGCCCCATAACCTAAACTAACCCCTTCGATACCCAAGCTAACCACAAGAGTGAGGATTTTCTTTTGTATGCACGATTCACTTGAGAAACTCCAATTGAAAAGAGGAAACCCAAGAAGAACGTGCTGCATCCTGGGAGATGTGACATGACAAAGGATAGTGGCCATCACAGTTCCTTTAAGGAGCGATGTTTATCTTTCCATAGCCTCTTTCAAAATAGTTGGGTCATTTTAATGTGCCTCTAAAATTCCTTCTTCTTTTGGTCAATCGGTTCCTTGGCGACAGTTAATTGATATGTGAATAGTAATTCTAAATATAGGCCTTATTCAACTCTTCGAATGCAAAAAGCACACAAATACGCATCTCATAATCCAACTAAATTAGTTTAGGTAAAAATTTCTGGTGACGTGTCGAGAACTGTTACACTCACTCAAAGGTAAACATACACTATGTGCATATTAAAGTGTGAATCCTATAACTAATTCACAACTGCTTCATTTAAGTTTTCAGTTTGTATAATTATTATCTAGTTTCAGACCTTTTTGCTTCAATAAACAATGTGTTAATCTATATCAGCACAAAAAACAAGTGGACCTCCTTAACTGGAACAACCCTGAAGTCGTTATTATCTCAAAGCTTCTGTTGTTAGAAAGCAAGAAATTGAGGAATATAAAAGGGGACGTGCGTAAATATATTCCACATTTACTGTAATGGTAAAATGAAATCGGCCTTCATATTATTTTGTTCAATGAACTACTAATGAGCACCTTCATATTTACAGTCAATGCCTTGTTTAATGACCTAGTAATGAACACCTTCACACTTTTACAGTCAATGCCTTATGACACCTTATATGGGCATTATAAGAGTATACAGGCACCGCAGGCACGGGGAAGACCCTTCATAATCGAGCGTCACGAATTTTTTGATGAAAGAGTCCTCACAAAATTGAATGAGTTAAATTATATGTTCAACATTTAAAAATATTCCGTCTCACAACTTGGGAATCTACGTACTAGAACTAGTCGTACTATTTACACAGAAAAGAGGTTAATTTCACTACTCCTAGACTCATGCAGTATGCTTTGAAGACTGTTCATGTAATGACATATATAAAATGGAAAGACTATAGAAGACCTTTATGATGCAGCGATAATTACGGCGAAGAGAAGGAAGTTGTTTCTAAAACATTTGGTCACCCTTGTTCTCCTCTACCATCTCAATCACTTTATTTCTTTTATTTAAGTCTTTATATTCTTTTTCCACCTGAAGTCTCGTTTATCTTTGAGCTTTTTCTTCCTTTCTTGTTGTATTGATTCACTTGTCTTTCTAACGCAATTGAAATCACATTCACGGCTGGCCTTTAAAGATTGTCTTTGGATGTTGGAATAATGCTTTTTTGCATTAAATGCAAAGGCTTGTTAGCCGAGGGGTGTGCGATAGAACAAATGTATGGCCATAATAAAAGGTGATTGTGAGGCCTCTAATGCACCGAGAATCGAAGAATATATGTCTTCTCCAAAAGGTTTTCATTTGGATCAAAGATTCGTGGGCCATTTAACCACAAATCTTTTAGCTATTTGTTCCATGTCTACCTTCAAAGGACCTTTGGATTGATTAACATTTCAATTAGTGTATGTCTCCCTATAAGAGGCATACAAGGTGTTCCAATGAATACTTTGCCCATCCATTGAATGTATATGAAGATAAAAAATGGATTTCCGATAGATGAGATATCCACTCTTCTCCTTTATAACTCCACCCCTTACTAATTTTTGTTTTCTTTTCTTTTAATAGAATTCAAAAGAGACTGAACGTGAAAATTGTGTGGTTGCTAATATATAAAGCCTTGAGTCGCCTCCGCCCATGCTTATTTTGATGGAAAGAATTCTTGGTGAATATATGGGCTTTGATATGCGTTTATGCGATATTTCATGAGGAATGATCCTCCACCGAATGTGGACATCTACAAAAAGTAAGTGCTCTGATCTAGACACTCTCTCATGATGTTCCTTGTATAAGCTGTAATTCTCCTATGTTCTAGAAAGATGTTAAAGCGCAATAACCCTTTAAGATGAAAAACACCTCGCTAACTACCAAAAGTAAAAATAGAAAAAGAAAGGTCCCGCGGCCAAGCAAAAGTTTTGATCGTTAAGTTTAGAGGGAACGATGATTATGATAGACTCGTCCACGGACACTTCCTGAGGAAAGTTTCTACTCGATAGGGCCGAAGAGTCCCTAAAATTGATCATTCCAAAGGGGAAATCATGTGTAATTCCTTATGATAGAGAGATTGGTCATCAAAAGATAATGAGATGGATGATCTTGATTATCCGTCAAACAGTGGGATTCTGGAGACCTTTCATAATCACTAATGGTGCTGAAAGTTTTCATATTGGATGGAACATGGGACGAGTTATGATTTTTTGGTTGATGAAGTGCGTGTTCATAGCATTGAGGAATTATGGTGATCCATTTAGAGAAGTCATGAGAATACAAAGGAGAACATGATTCTTATTTAATGGGAAGTTTCACTAATCCTTGATAGTATGATCACTAGAATATCTTGTAGGAAAGTCTCATGGAAGCTAAGAAAGAAGAAAGTTCATAATGATAAGATTCGTAACTCTTTTACTATTGGAGAGTTGTGGCATATATATATAATGATGGACCGTCGAAATCCGTAAACTTACAAGGATATAGGCACTTAAGAATGGCATCGTGTAATCCTTCAAGAGGGATTGAGGTTGTGGACCTAGGGTATTGGAGATTTATTCATTGGAAGGGTTCTTGAGAAAACCGTAATAGAGAGAGTGTCACGATCCTATTGGAGTTTAAAATATTATTATTATTTTTTTTAAAAATGGAGGTTCGACCGAAGCCTACTCCCCCAGACTTTAACTTTGAAATTGTAACTATACAAGGAAGGGCATAGTACCCATGGGACCCCCCTTATCCCACAAGAACAGGGGTTTACAAGACTGGTTTAAACGATGGTCAACACTACCGCAGGGATAGACAAACGGTGGCACTCAGCCACAATGCAAGATCTTTCTAGATTACATGTCCCTTACATGTTGCTGCCAGGGATTGAACCCTCACCCCCGCCTCAAGAGGCGAGAGGTCCAACCACTAAGCCAACGAACTGGGATTGTTTAAAATATTATTTGTAATGTGATTAATGTGATGCTTTATGAGGAATCATGAATTTCAGGGACTGGGAGTTCGTGGTGATCTGGGGACTCTGGAGAGATCATGATGGCATCTCTATTTTAGTGAAGGAAAACGCAACTATACCGTCTAGATTCTCTTCAGAATTCAAAAAAGTAAATAGAGATCTGTATGGATGTTATGAATTTCCACATTTTCCTAAAACTTTTCCGTACTAACTTAGAGCCCGAAAATGGCCTAAAACTACTTCTACATCTTTTCAGAAGTTACTAAAGAATAAGTGTGGAAATGGCTTAGTCAACTCCTCCAATGCAAAAGGCACACAAATATGCATCTCATAATCCAAGAACGCTAGTTTAGGTAATAATTCCTGGTGATCGTGCCGAGAACTGTTACACTCACTGAAAGGTAAACATACACCATATGCACATTAAAGTGTGAATCCTGTTACTAATTCATAAATGATTCATTTAAGTTTTCAATCTAAATAATTTTTTTCTAGTTTCCGACCTTTTGCTTCAATAACCAATGTGTTAGTGTATATCAGCACAGAAAATATTAAAGTGGACCTCCTTAATTGGAACAACCCTGCATTCATTATTATTTCAAAGCTTCTGTTGTTAGAAAACAAGAAATAGAGGACTCGTGCTGACACTGTCGCGATGGGTGCCTTCTGTTCTGAACGTCAAAGGCTGATCCTTCGGGGCATCGCGCCTAACCGGCCCTGAAGATTGAAAATTGCGCCTACAGCTGTCTCACGCTCGAGTCGACATCCACTTTTTAGTTTTTTTTGCTATTGAAAGTTATAACCAATTTTCATAGGTCTGAACTTAATACTTTGTTCCGAGTTTTTGAGCTTGCGCCTGTGGGATTTCGATTCCATACAAAAATGGTAAAATTAAAAAGAAAAGGGACAGAAGATTCGAAGTAATAGAAAAAAGTTTTCCCTTATGTCAGGCGGACCCATGTTTCTCGCGCGCGGGGTTTTCACTCGTTGAGATTTAAGTTATCAATTGGAGTGTCCCTCTTTTGTCATGGATTTGGCGACCCCCTCTCTTGTGAGAAGTAACCTGGCCCCTCCTCCCGGGGAGACCGATAACCGGGCCTCTTTGTTGGAGGGGGTTCTTGTGCCGCCCTAGGGGCCTTCGAGAGTGCTAAACCCCCCTTGGTCTCCCTCAATAGATCCGCAATTTTGTCAACTCAGGAGGAGCTCAAGAAAGTTTGCCTCGTCGGCCAAATGTTCGGCCCTAAGCCCCCGCTCGAAACTGTGCGACAGTGGCTTCGCAACGAGTGGTTCCCCCGCGGGCTAGTTGTTTGTAAGTGTCAGTTCTTACCGGCAAGCCACTTGCTGCTAGTCTTTGAAAATGAAGATATGGCGTTTCGAGCCCTTAGTGTCGGAACTTGGCAACTCGGCCGGGCGACCCTGTGCCTATTCAGATGGTCCCCTAATTTTACTCCCGACAAATCGAAATCGCTTCGGTACCCTCTCTGGGTTGAGCTCCCTAACCTGCCATACTTCTTGTACAACTTCGTGTGGGACATCGTTTCTCCTATCGGCAAGCCGTTGGCCTCACGCGAGGACATTGGTGGTCTCATTTATGAAGGTGCAAGACACTCGTTCAACGCTCGGTGGCACCCTCAAATCTGTGTCGAGGCTGACCTCAGTATGCCACTTCCATCGAAGATCAAACTGGACTTGGGCGAAGGGGATGTATGGGAGCAAGACATCAGTTACAAAAACCTTCCCAACGCGTGCTTTCGTTGTGGCCAACAAGGTCACAGGATCAAAGATTGCCCTTTGAGACGAAAAAGCAAGCGAAATCAAGAAGCCCCCAAAAATGCTCAAGATAGCAATGGAGCATTGAATCACTCGACGAAAGTAGAGGAATTCAAGGGTCCCCTTAATCCAGAAGCTGATGCAGACGGGTTCATCGAAGTCAGAAGAAGAAGGAAAAGAATCCCTAAGGCAACCTCTGAGCGAAACAACATGTCAGTTACCCCCTCCAGCAACTTGTATTGCAATCTGGAAAAGGAAATCAATGAGTTTGACTACCCAGGTGGGAACCAACTTGAGGTGGACACCGACGTCAAAGGCCTAGAGATCCCTGACAGTAAAGAAACCTTGCAGGAGGGTTACACTACAAGCAAAGAAGACGGCTTTACTACTAGCAACGAAGATAACATGGATAGTGAAAGCTCCATCATCGGATCGACTATTCCGGAAACAGAGCTGAAAACGGTGCCCAGTTCTTCCCAGCAGGAGGCATCCCGCAAAGGAAAACAACCTATGGAGTTACCGTGGAAAAGCCCCCACAAGAACCTAATGCTAACTCGGGATCCGATCCGAGCGAAAAAGAAAGATGAATCCAAGAAAAGAAAGGACAAAGCTCCCTCCCGCAAAGAGGGCTCACTACGACAATGATCATCATCTCGTTAAATGCTAGAGGGCTAACCGACCCCTCAAGAGCGATCATCATTGGTCAATGGCTTCGCGACATTAGCCTAAACCCAGATTTTATATGTATTCAAGAGATTAAAATTGACGGAGAAGACCTCCAGAAACGGCTCAGGTTTGGATTTCAACGACGCATCAGCGGGGGTCCGGTGGAACGGTAATCGGTATTAATCAACTCTGGTTTGAAAAGCTTGAGAACTCCATTGAAGATGAATGCCATCGATGGATTGCTATTTCTTTCGGTGCTCCCTTTTGTTTTACTTTAGTTTCTTTGTATGCCCCTAATGGGGAGTTAGAGAGACTTAACACTTGGGCCTCCTTGGACTTGCTCCCCCACAACGTGCTTATCTGTGGTGACTTCAACATGGTGGAGGACCCTATGGACAGATGGATGGGCAAGGGTAGGGTCATCGATAGTCGGGAGAAAGAAACGTGGGACCAAACTAAACTACACTTGGATTTGGTCGAATTCAAAGACTCGAAGGGCTTTTCTTGGTCAAATCTCCAAGCAGGCGAGGACCTGAGGAAAGCTAGACTTGATAGATGCTACATTTCTCAGAGTTTTACTCATCAGTGGGGCCACCCTTCCCTCTCGCAACGCACCGACCTCACCATCTCTGATCACTACCCGATCGTCATCACTTTTCAACCCCCCACCAAGATCCGTAAGGCTCCGTGGTTCCATGCCAGTGTGCCCTCCTTCTCTCTCCCCTCCGTCCATCAAGAAATTTCTGATGTGTGGAAGGAGGCATTCGCCTCTGGCTTGTCCCCAACCAAGTGTTGGAGAAGTGCGGTCGATAAGTCACGACAGATCATGATTAGATCCAGGAAGATGCTAGAGACTGTGCGGCGGGCTCGTAGAGAAGCTCTATATCATAGACTCTGGCGGCTCGAGGAGGAAGTGAACAAAGGAAAATCTCAAGCCCAGAAAGGACTTCGAAAAATCAGAGTGCTGCTGAGATACGAGGAAGAGATACAAAGGCAAAATTTGCAAATTTTCTTCAAGGAGTGGTGGGCTGGCAAAGCCGACAAACCCACCAAAGAGATGTGCCGTATCCTCAAAAGGAAACACAACAGAGAATCGATCCCCTTATTGCTAGACGCAAATGGCAATGTATGCAATACGGAAGAAGATAATTTTGGGATCATTGAAGGGCACTTCACGAGACTCCTGGGGACCTCAAACCCCCTCTCCCACCATAGAAGGGACTGTAGTGCAGCCATATCTAGGGTTTCCCCCCACAGGATACCACCCAACCTTCACTCTCTGCTTCATGCCTCTATCTCTGAAGCCGAAATCATTGAGGTCATTGATGCCCTCCCCTCAGGTAAAAGCCCGGGACCCGACGGGCTCACTAATGAGTTCTTTAAATCCTTCAAGTTAGTGGTTGCCACCCCTCTTCGTTTGGTTTGGCAAGAGGCACTCAAGTTTGGCGCGCTTCCTTCTTGTCTCAACAATGGCATTATCAAGTTAGTACACAAAAAAGGGGAAAAGAACAGAATAGAGAACTGGCGTCCCATTACAATGCTCCAAGCAGGATACAAGATCATCGCCAAAGTCATTGCCAACAGAATCTCTTGCCACTTGAGAGCGTGGTTAAGCGAGGACCAAAAAGGTTTCATCAAAGGCAGGTCAATTTTGGAAACCATTATAGATATCTGGGAAGGTCTTGAATTTGCAAATGAGTCTAAACAAGAAGTAGTTTTCCTCAAGATCGACTTTGATAAAGCCTACGACAGGCTAGAATGGGACTATATTCTACAGTCGCTACAAGATCTTGGATGTAGTCAGAAATTCACCAAGATGATCGCGACCCTTCTCGGAAACGCATCGATCCAAATTAACATTAATGGAAATCTTTCAAAGGTGATCAAACTTAGAAGATCTATCAGACAAGGGTGCCCATTGGCTCCCCTTCTCTTTGCCATTGCCACAGAAGGGCTTAGCAGGCTGGTGGAGCATCAGGTGGAAGCTGGTAACATTAAAGGCCTTCGTTTGCCGCATGACCACAGTCAGATCACCATGAGACTTTTTGCTGATGATATGAACGCTTTTGTGCACAATGATAGTACCAGCCTTGAGACGTTCTGGAAGTGTCTTGCTACCTTTTGTGAAGCCTCTGGTTCCATAATCAACCACTCTAAGACCGCCTTTAGAGCTATTGGTGGGTCACAGCCCGACCTACTCATTGATCATGGCTGTCAAATCATTCCGCAGGGCCAAATTTTTCGGCTTCTTGGGATTCCCTTGGGGTTTGGCGTCTCTATGGAACAACGGTGGAACTGGGTGCTTGCCAAACTCGAAAACAAGCTTAACTATTGGAGAGGTATGCAAATCAATCTTGCTGGTCGTGCTATGGTTATCAACACGTTCCTCTTATCATCTACAATTTATTTCCTTTCTTGTTGGAGACCGAAAGAGCATGATCTGTCCAAACTCGATAGTATTTGTAGAAACTTCCTTTGGACGGGTGACCACAATAGGAGGGGGGTGCCTAAAATCAAATGGTCCATCTGCACCAGCCATAGAGATAGTGGGGGACTTGGTATCTTGGACATTGGGTGCATGGCTAACAAAATGTCGGCCAAATGGATGATTAAGGCTTGGTGCAACGGGGAGGCCTCGTGGGCCAAGCTGATCTTCAGAAACAAGAATGAGTTGGCGCTCATGGGCTTCCCAAATTGGAAGAATCTTGACATCTTGACCTTGCTGTTTTCCCCGATCCCCGTCTTCCCAAAAGGCTCTAATCTGGTGTGCTCCCTTTGGAAGAGTTGGAATAAAGTCAAAAGCTTCACAAGAATAAGTGAAGACTGGAAGTGGGCTGCCGGTATCAGACAAAACGACTCTATCTGGTTTCCGATCCATGGCATCCGGAGTGTGGAATCTTGGAACATTCAAAATGCCAAGAAGCTATGGAACAAAGGCTTCAAAAAATGGAAACATCTCTGGAAACAAGACACCAATCGCTGGATCAACTTTGAGGATATTGACCCTAGCATCAACATTTCGCATGAAGAATGGAACACTTTGCAAAGCAGATGTCTCGCCTGGGACCGACACAAAGTTCACCTTCTCATGGGACACGACATGTCGAGCTCGCTTGGTCTCAAATGGCACAATGGGAATAGCCTATCAAAAATCCCGAACATCAAAGAAACGATCGACTATCAGGTTAACCTCAACAAAAAGTGGTGCCTCATGGACGCGGCTTCGGTGGGACATGAAGTTCATGGCTATTTGGCACCCCCTCATAGAAATCAAAAAGTCTGTCCTCTTATGGCAAATTCTTCATCATGGAATCTGGACCAACCTTAAGGCTAGCAAAATTTGTGGGATCCCTCCCTGGTGCAAACGCTGCCACCGGTCTTTCGAAGATGTTTCACACATCTTCTTTACCTGCCCCAACTCCAACAGACTCTGGCAGGTGGTTGGAAAGAGAATTAGACTTCAAAAACGTCTCAGTTGGCAGCAAGCCCTGCTGGGAGAAGCGATCGGCTGCTCCGTGACTCTCTGGAACGCCATCAAAGGGGAGGTCCTATGGAAAATTTGGCGGGAAAGATGTGCTTTCAACTTCGGTGACTCCCCCAACGAGTGGTCAATCGAGAAATCGCTGTTCCTCCTTGGCAAAAGGATTGTCAACTGTAAAAAATCCCCCCCCTTTAGGCATCATCAAGTACTCCTTTTGATTGATAACAAGCTTAAACCCAAGTGGGCCCCACATGAGGGTGATGAGAGGGTAATTAACCTTTTTTGTAATGTCATCTAAGCTCTGTAAAAGCTTCCCCTGCTTTGTGGGATTTGGGGGGTCCCGTGGGCACTAGTCCCCTTCTCTTGTACTTTTCTTTATTTAATTCAAGTCCAGGAGAGTAGGCTATTGCCGAACTTCCTTTATATATAAAAAAAAAAGAAATAGAAATGGACATGTGCATAGAAATACTCCACATATACTGCAACGGTGAAATGAGTACCTTCATAATGTTTTCTTCAATGACCTACTAATGAAAACCTTCATATTTTTACAGTCAATGCCTTGTGATAGCTTATTTAGGCATCAAAAGACTATACAAACTACTCCTACTCTACTCACATGCATACATCTAACAAGTTAAGGAGGAAGGAACAAAAGATAACAAAACATGATGAATAGATTAAAATGGAAAGAACTTACAAATGATGCTCTATGAGCATGGAGACTCCATGAGGAGAGAGTGCACACACATAGCAATGGGTTAGAGTGAAACAACTTGTGTGGAGTGAAGGGAGGCCTTGCTTATATGGAGTTTGGGAGAATTCCCTTGCATGTGGGATAAATGTGCTTGCATGAGAATGAAACTAGCTTTGGACAAAAGGGTGGAGCATGGAACTCTCAACACCCCCCCTCCATGTGATGACCCTTTTGTTTTTAATATGGGGACTAGTGACATATGGGATCACTTAGTCCAGTGATTTTTAGGATCTAAGGACATATGGGATCCTTAGACATAACTTGGACATATGGGATCCAAGTATGGGACATATGGCATCCATAGGATCTTGGGACATATGGGATCCCAAGACATATACTTGGACATTTGGGATCCAAGTGGTTTTTAATGGGATCTAGGGACATATGGGATCCCTAGACATGTACAAGGGTTTACATCATGGGGTAGGTAGTGCTTATGGAACCATTTGCCACCTTTCGAGCATTGTTCTTTTTTTTTGTTGTAGTCTTCATGGGATCCATTGATGGGATCTTTGGTAGGGTCCCCTTCTTGTGGACTCCTTGTTGTTGATTGAGCATGGCCTTCAGCTTTGGTTGTCATATCTTCAAGTCATAAGGAAGGTCTAACTCTTTGAAAGAGCAGTGTCTATTCCTTTTACATGGGGCTTGAAATGATTTGGAGCTCAATGATTAACTCTTTGGAGAGCTTGTACATTTTTGCTTTAGGGTATACATGGCTTCAAGATAGAAGTACTCCAAATGGCATTGGGAAGGGCCTACCTTCTTTAAGAAGGTGGTGCATAATCCCTTACATTAAAAAATCACATATCATAAAGTTTTAAAATAACAAAGAATATGCATCTCTTCTAGAAAGAGCTTAAGTCAGGTTTGATGAAGTTTGCCAGTGAAGCTTCTTTGCTTTCATTGAACGTGCATGCTTAGGTGAGCCAATGTCATATTTTATGACATCATTGCTTGTGCAAGCACACTAAAAACTCAAGCAGTAGATGCTGAGCCACAAAAGCTTAGCCACCCATTTTGGCGCTCGTTCTCTCTCAAACAGTCTTGCGTGAGAAAGTTTAACACATTGGCCACTCAGATGTGACTCTCTATGGCAGTGAAGTCGACCCGTCTCCTCCATGCTTCTTCAGGTCCTCGGTACTCCTTCAGGTTTTCACGTCATCATGTGTAGCTATCGATATTAGAGAGGAGAATGTTTGATGCTTGGAAGATGATTCAACAGATCTTGCTTCTGTTGACATTAATTCTCCAGCTATAGACAAACATCTCTGAAGCAGCGCAACTTACGTAAGTGAAGAATTTTATGTAGCTAGGGTCAAAAGGTTTTCATTATCATCACTTTTGAGCTACGACGCTGGATTTAGCAACAACTTCTCCACGATCAAATTGAATTCCTTCGGTTTCTCCATCTGAATGCAGTGTGCAGCATCTCCATTCCAGTGCCATCTCTCTTCTGCATCCTCGAGATCATATGTAGTTGCATACAGAGAATGGGGTTTTTGCGGACATCTATGAAGGTCCATCGTCCATCTCTTCTGCTTCTTCTTGATACAAAATGGTGCCATTGCGCAGGGTCATAAGGGGTTCCAGTCACTTCGGAATGCTGAATCTGACATTAATAGCCATGTCTCTCTCTGTCTCTCTGATGCTTTCCGAAAGACAATGGGAGAGACCTTTATTTGCTACTGTTAGAAGAGGGATAGAAAATGCTTCGAAGTGCTAACAAGCATATTTACTAATAAAGCTAGTGTTAAAGAGTACTTTTATTTGATACAACAAAATGCAACACACCGGGTAAGCACGAGAGCCACGAAAAAAACATATTAGATGCAAGGGAGGGAGGGAGGGATTAAAAGTGGAAGTAAACTTATGCTAAACATGCTTAATGAAGAATGCAAAAAGTGCTTAGAAGCACTGTTATTGGAAGAGGTGGAAGGGAGGGATTATGAGAAAAAAAATTGTGAATGCTAAAGATGCTGAAAAACATAAGAACATCAAATCATCGAAAATTGAACCTATGCTCTGATACCATGTTGAAATGAAAAAGGACTACTCCTACTCTACTCACATGCATACATCTAACAAGTTAAGGAGGAAGGAACAAAAGATAACAAAACATGATGAATAGATTAAAATGGAAAGAACTTACAAATGATGCTCTATGAGCATGGAGACTCCATGAGGAGAGAGTGCACACTCTTAGCAATGGGCTAGAGTGAAATGACTTGTGTGGAGTGAAGGGAGGCCTTGCTTATATGGCGTTTGGGAGAATTCTCTTGCATGTGGGATAAATGTGCTTGCATGAGAATGAAACTAGCTTTGGAGAAAAGGGTGGAGCATGGAAATCTCAATAGGTAAGACCCTTCATAATCGAGCATATGCTCCTCACAAAGTTGAATGAGTTTAATTATATGTTCAACATTTACAAGCATTCACTACCACATATTAGGGGCATACCGATGTTACCCATACCGACGGTCACCCCTCGGCATCGATATGACCGTTGAAAATGCTTGAAAAACCACGGATGCAATACCGACAGTCATTTAATCGTCGGTATAGACGGTGTCGGTATGAGCATCGGTATAGGCATCGGTACTTTACTGAAAGTTACCGACGCTTATACCGACGCTCACATCGAGGCAACTTTTAACCGGGCCCGAGAGCAAAAATTCGACATCTGCTTGCATTTTGAACCAAAGTTTGCTACTGTCGAGTTTGCGCACGCGAACTACATTCCGAACCTATTGTGTACACACATCTCTCTCTTTCTCTCTCTTTCTCTCTCTCTCTCTCTCTTTCTCTACATCTCTGTTTCTCTAGATCTGAAAATTTGGTAAGAATTGCACATACTGTAGCACCCTTTCTCTTTCTTTGTGTTTTCCCTTTTCTAATTTCTCTTCTCTTTCCTTTTGCAGGAGCTTTTTGGCATCAAATCTTTGGAATTCGACGAAGGGCAACATTAACTCGACCTTGATGACAATGCTCCAAACAATTACATCGATGTAAGTGATAGTGAGATAGAGAGAGAGATGAAAGAAAGAGAGAGATCTAGAGAAACATAAAGAGAGAGAGAGAGAAGGAGAAAGAAAGAGAGAGAGATGAAAGAGAAAGGTAGAGAGAATGTGAAAGAGAGAGAGAGATGAAATAGAAAGAGAATGAGATAGAGAGAGAGATTCATACATACATACACACATATGCATAGACATACTCACATACATATTACATACACACATGCATATTACATAGACACTCACATACATATTACATGCACACATGCATATACATACACATACATATTACATACTCACATGCATACACACATATACATACATACATGCATATTACATACAAACATGCATATTACATACACACATGCATATTAGATACACACATGCATATACATACACACATATTCATTCTCATACTCACATACATACATACATGTATACACACATATACATACACTCATGTACACACACACATGTATACATACACACATGCATATGCATACATACATACACACATATTTGCATGTACACACACACATACATACATACATACATACACACATGCATATTACATACACACTCACATATGTATACACACACATATGTGCATACACACATGCATATGCATACATACATACACACACATATGCATGTACACACACATACATACATACACACATGCATATTACATACACACACATATATATACACACTCACATATGTATACACACATGCATACATGCACATACACATACACACACATCACATATACATACACACATACACACATATACATGTTTTAGGGTTAGGGTTTTTGAAGGAGATTTTTGGAACCAGTTCTTTGGAATTCGATGAAGGAAAACACTAAGTGGACTTTGACGACAATGCTCCAAACAATTACATCAATGTAAGTGATTGTTTTGTTTTCGATTGATATAGAGTGAGATAGAGAGAGAGAGATGAAAGAAAGAGAGAGATACATACACACATATTTGCATGTACACACACATACATACATGCATACACACATGCATATTACATACACACACACATATAAATACACACTCACATATGTATACACACACATATGTGCATACACATGCATATGCATACATACATACACACACATATGCATGTACACACACATACATACATACACACATGCATATTACATACACACACACATATATATACACACTCACATATGTATACACACACATGCATACATGCACATACACATACACACACATCACATATACATACACACATACACACATATACATGTTTTAGGGTTAGGGTTTTAGGCTTAGGGTTTTAGGCTTAGGGTTTATGAATTTCTCTTTTCTTTTGTTTTGCAGGAGATTTTGGCATCAGTTTTTTGGAATTCGACGAAGCAAAACACTAAGTGGACTTTGACGACAATGCTCCAAACAATTACATCAATGTAAGTGATTGTTTTGTTTTTGATTGACATATAGTGAGATAGAGAGAGAGAGATGAAAGAAAGAGAGAGATACATACACACATATTTGCATGTACACACACATACATACATACACACATGCATATTACATACACACACATATAAATACACACTCACATATGTATACACACACATATGTGCATACACATGCATATGCATACATACATACACACACATATGCATGTACACACACACATACATACATACACACATGCATATTACATACACACTCACATATGTATACACACACATATGTGCATACACACATGCATATGCATACATACATACACACACATATGCATGTACACACACATACATACATACACACACATATTAATAGACACTCACATATGTATACACATTCACATATCTATACCCACACATGCATACATGCACATGCACATACACACACATCACATATACATACACATATACACATATATACATGTTTTAGGGTTAGGGTTTTAGGATTAGGGTTTTTGAATCTCTCTTTTCTTTTGTTTTGTAGGAGATTTTTGGCATTGATTCTTTGGAATTTGACTAGAGATGATGTCAATTGGGCTTTGACGAGGGCGTTCAAAAGAATTACATCGATGTAAGTGATTGTTTTGTTCTTTATTATAAATAGAGATAGAGAGAGAGAGAATAAGAATAAGAGAGAGAGAGAGAGAAAGAGGGAGAGAGAGAGATGAGAGAGAGAGAGAGATAAAGAGAGAGATATAGATAGAGAGAAAGAGAGAGACATAGAGATACATACACACAGATGCATACATATTACATACACATATGCATATGCATATGCATACATACACACACACATATACATGCACACACGTGTACACACGCATGCATACATGCACATACACATACACACACATCACATATACATCCACACAAACACACATATACATGTTTTAGGATTAGGGTTTTAGGATTATGGTTTTTTACTTTTACACATATACACACATAATACATACACACATGCACACATATACACATGCATACACACATACACATACACATACACATACACACACACATACACATACACATACACATACACATACACATACACATACACATACACATACACATACACATACACATACAACATACACATACACATACACATACACATACACATACACATACACATACACATACACATACACATACACATACACATACACATACACATACACATACACATACACATACACATACACATACACATACACATACACATACACATACACATACACATACACATACACATACACATACACATACACATACACATACACATACACATACACATACACATACACATACACATACACATACACATACACATACACATACACATACACATACACATACACATACACATACACATACACATACACATACACATACACATACACATACACATACACATACACATACATACATACATACACACACATGCATACATACATACAGACACACATACATACATACATACATACATACATACATACATACATACATACATACATACATACATACATACATACATACATACATACACACATACACATAGAGAGAGAGTCACACGCACACACATGCATACATACACACACGTGACATATACATACACACATATGCATGTTTTAGGGTTAGGGTTAGGGTTTTTGGCTTTTACATATATACACACATGCATACACACATATACACATATGAACACATAATACATATGCACATACACATATATATACACGTGCATACACACATACACACATACACACATACACACACACATACACACACACATACATTCATAGACACACACACACACCTTCTTTGCATGTGTATGGCAGTGGAAGACCAATATTTTGTATTTGATTTCCATATGGCAATACATTGCTTTGCCACATTTTGTAAAAGCGTCATATATGACAGTGGTTTGCCACACTCTTGTACATGCTTCATTATTGAAATATATAACTTCTTTTGTACATGGTTCATTGTTCATTCTGATTATCTCTTTTGTGTCCAATAATACTCTGTTTCATGAAATCATATTTCGGTTGTCATTAGAGTACACATCACATGTACTCGGTTTTTTTTGGGCAGAGTGTATTGTCTTTTGTTAAGCAACATCATGGTAATGTTGTTGTAGCAACAAACAAAACATTCTGCCCAAAAAAAATTTTGTAGGTATGGTCGTCGGTATACGCGACGGTACTCTCAGTATTGTCATCGGAATGACCGTCGGTACACCCAGCAGGCCTCGGTATAGGCGACGGTACCTCCAGCAAAAGCCTCGGTATGAGTGTTGGTAATACCGACGCAAATATCGACGCTTATACTGATGCATATACTGACGCTTATACCGAGGCTTTGGTACCGATGCGCACACCGACTTTTACACCGGCGTCGCGGCAAATAAAGCCACGTTCATTTTCCTTGGTAAAAACCTCGGTATACCATCGATCTGTTGTAGTGATTCCGTCTTACACAAAAAATGGGTTAATTTCACTAATCGCAGATTCATGCAATATGATTTGAAGACTAGCCATTTAATGACATATACAAAATGGGAAGATTATAGAAGACCTTTATGATATAATGGTAATTACGGCGAAGAGAAGGAAGTCGTTTCTAGTTCATTTGGTCACCCTTGTTCTGCTCTGCCATCCCAATTACTTAGTTTCCTAATTTTATGTAAGCCTTTATATTCTTTTTCCACCTGAACTCTCGTTTATCTTTGAGCTTTTTCTTCCTCTCTTGTTGTTTTGATTCACTACTCTTTTTAACGTAATTGAAAATTTCATTCACGGCTGGCCTTTAAAGATTGCCTTTGGATGTTGGAATGGTGCTTTTTCGCATTAAACGCAAAGGCTCATTAGCCAAGGCGTTTGCGATAGAATAAATTTGTCGCCATAAGAAAAGGCGGTTGTGAGGTTTCAAATGCACTGAGAATTGAAGAATCATGTCTTCTCCAGAAGGTTTTCATTTGGATTGATTAACATTTCAATTCGTGTATGCCTCGCGGTAATGGCCATACAAGGTGTCCCCACGAATATTTTGCCCATTCATTGAATGTTTAGTTCAATGATAACTAAGACCTACATCCCTTTGAAATAATTTTTCTAAGGTGGCGATATGAAGGTCAAAAATGGATTTCCGATAGATGAAATATCCACTCTTCTCCTTTATAACTCCCACCCTTATTTTTTTTCTTTTCTTCTAATAAAATTCAAGATTGTGAAACTGAAGAAAAATAGCATCGTCTCTTTGGTATTAGGAGGGAAACGTATTTTTAGAATGCGGTCCGAATGAATGACATTAAGTAAGCTTTAGAGCTTGACAACAAGTGTGTTTAAGTCTCCCATGCAGGGACTTAAGTGGCAAGATCTGAATCGTCAATGAAGACTTTGGCGGAACAAAACAAAATGGAAGGATAAATTCATGAAAAAGTGGATCTATCCGTCTAATATAAATCATTCTAACCTTATGAAGAATTATTTACAAAGGGATTATGGATGGAAGTTAATTGTGTGGTATTACCTAAAGCGCATGCAGATTTGATCTCGAAGAAGATGTCTTTCATATGCTTATGTTTTGTTGATTTATTGTCAGAACGTGAAAATTGTGTGGTTGCTAATACATAAAGCCTTGATGAAACGGAATCCTTGGTGAATATATGGACTTTGATATGCGTTTATACGATATTTCATGATAATCCTCCACCGGATGTGGACATCTACAAAACATAAGTGCTCTGAACTAGATATTTTCTCTCATTATGTTCCTTGTATAAGCTGTTATTCTCCTATGTTCTATAAAGATGTTCAAGCGCAATAACCCTCTAAGATAAAAAATACCTCGCTAACTACCAAAAGCAAAATAGAAAAAGAAAGGTCCCGCGGCCGAAGCAAAAGTTTTGATCGTCAAGTTTAGAGGAAACGATGATTTTGATAGACTCGCCCATGGACACTTTCTGAAGAAAGTTTCTACGATCAGATTGATCATGGATTTTATTGTTCCATATGCTTTCCTTACTGGCCATAGTGCCGTTTTTTCAACATGCCGTTTTGCAGTTCTTCATTTAGGGCTATACTGCCACTCTTTCATCTTTTGCTTTGGCTTACAAATTTTTGGACAGCCCGCGGGCCGCAACGATTGCAACAACAGTTGAAGTAAATCATCCTTACATACGCAACTCGTAGTGACAAGTCTAATTACTTTCCCTCCTGATATAGATAACCGATTACGAGCGTGTCCCCTGGGCCTCGGGGTTTCTCTTATATGTGTTCCTGTCTAAAGTATGTTTCGTCCGACAAAAAAGGTATCAATAATTCGATGAAATGCTATCACTAATTAAGACGACTAACTCGCAAAGTCTTGCGATCAGGATATGATATGCGCATAGCTCTAGTATCGAGGTCTAAAGGAGCGTACAAGTACCCCATCTAATCTCAAGTCTTTGTGAATATCCTCATGTTCACGTTCAGAAGTGACTACTGGTATTTTTAGTTTTTCATGTACGTGTTCTTGCAGATGCTACTGTTCAAAAATCTACATGAATAATCCCGTTCAGATCCCGTGAATGTGCATATGATCGAAAAGTTAGAACTCTTTCTCAAACTACTTGCTACTGAAATAATTGCAGAGACTTTCCTTTCCATGATTTTCAGTATTGTCATCTCCTTCCAATTCATTCTTTTTGTCATCTGCTTCCGATTCTCATTCTTTTCATACACCTGTCTCGGAGTCTTCTTCTGTATTTCTATCCTACTTTACCGATATGCTATTTGCCGAAGTGCAGAAATCTGACGTCAGTGTTATTTCAGCTTCAACATTAGAAAACAAAGTTCCTTTTAGAACATTCCGAACTAGCTCCCATGCAACAAGGGACTCACAAAACTTGAATCCTTTACCGCATTCTTCGTCTTCTTGCTGAGCTTGGATTTGCCGGTCTTAGTAGAAGATAAGGAACCCTATCGAATTCACCTCTATATACAGGATTTGCATCGCTTGTTGCTACTTCAGTAACTGTTGGAAAGCAATTGATATTCTGAAACAAACGTCTTCTGTGGAAAAATTCTTGCATTAATAGTATACAAGAAGCGCAACGACCTATTTTTTTGCGAAGCCTTAGAGCAAGATAGGTAGATACTTCTTTTGCTGGTCAAAGCGAGCAGCATGGAAAAAGGCAACAGACATAAGCCAGGCTTGGCTGTGAGTCGCCAATGACACAAGCCAATCTTTCCATGAAATCACGTCCCTCGTTATGTTGATACTTCGTCGTGGCTCGGGAAAACTCAAGGGCATAGGGTCATCGTAAGGCTCTTCTATCCTCCATATTTGGTGAGGCCTTGCTTCCCATGTTTTGTCAGGCAGACCAACCAAGCATAGGCTGGGTCCATCTGCAATAATTACGGACTTCATTCAGACGTGCATTGACGAAGATCCAGATCAAATTTAGGCAATCAATTAACTGCTTTTGGACAACTTTCCTGGATTGATTTGAGAGAGGAATCTATCGAAGTCTGAAGAACATAATGAGTCACGTCAAGAAAAAAAGATCATTTTTATGTGTAAACTATGGAATGGAACCAACAGACAAATAGGCCATACCTATGGTGAGTGCTTTGATGATGCCAGCTCGACGACCTACGTAATCGTGAAACACCTCTTTGATGGAGTTTAAAGGAGCAGGTTGATTCTGAATATCCATTTTGTTTCGAACAGTCGCAATATTTCGCCGGGGTCAAAAAGTAAAAGGTGCAACGGTCGACATAATTGCTAGGCCTGGCGGGTGATCTCTTGCAGGAACACCCGTCCATTTCCCTGTAGAGTTTAACTAAAACCTGTGTGTAGGCGTGCGCTTTTCTCTGTGTGTGTGAGAGAGAGAGAGAGAGAGAGAGAGAGAGAGAGAGAGAGAGAGAGAGAGAGAGAGTAAGTATATACAATGCCATCACGAACGATGTCTCAAAAACGAAAGACTACAAAAACTATCATCCACGTTGAAGTATAGTACAGATATCCGAAACCTTAAAGAATTTTTCCTTTTCTTTTATTCCAAGAAGAAGTTGTCTGTTCAGTTGTTGATTTCTTTTTTCGAAACCAACTGCAATTATATTAACCTAACAGAAATTGCGAGAGTAAAGATGAAACCAAATTGCAATTATATTAATCAATTGTAATTATATTAACAAAGGGGAAATTATAAGAGTAAAGAAACAGAAACAAATAAAGCTAGAGACCTTGCCGTTCAATTAAGGATCTTTCCCTAAGCATCAAAGCGGGTGATTAGGACATTAGAAAGGCTCACAAAGTCTTTCAGTAATAATTATTTTTGAAGAAAGTTTGATCATTGAGATCTACTCTTTGGGCTAAGCTTGAATTAATTGAAAAGTTCAATGAAAGATGCCTAGCAACTATTAAATACAGAGCTCAAAGGCTTGCTAACATAAACACTAGAAAGGGATGGCTCTAAAGCTAGACCAGATAACTTGTTTGAACTAGGTAACCCAAAGTTGTTTGAACTAGGTAACCCAAAGACCCAATGCTGATCTCTTGAAGGACCAGTATTAAAATCTCACCACCGAAGTGTTGAGCAACTAATGTTAACTTCACCAAAGTATCATCAACAAAAGTCAATTCATATTTGAAAAATACGATGGAAGAGCAAGGGTTTATAAGGGTGAAAGCATTTCAATGTTTACAAAAAAGGGAAGTGTATGACATTGCTAATTAGTTGAAAAAAGTGAACACCTCTTAGCTATATGTAACATGTGAGATTATTATAAATAATTATGTTAAAATTAAAATCTATGCATACGAGCTATTAAAATCGACAAAATTAAATGTGGAGAAAAGTAAAGGCATTTGTGATGGTACATCTCATTAAGCATTGATATTGGGGTATTCATGTTTTTTTAGTGATTATGCAGGATCATTGATGATAGGCTTCTACCACAAGTTTAGCGTCTTTCCATAGTCCATGTATAGAGAAAATTATGTTATCTCCATGCAAGTAGATAATCATTCTACTATGCTAGGCTTGCAAGTATCTCATCACCTTACAAGCCATATTTCCACATGCAAGAATTGTTGTATCCTACAAGTTGAGATGGGGTTTACACATGTGAATATCAAACTATCCCACAGGGCATGTTCCCATTTCTTATCAATAGAGGTTTGCATATTTTTTTGTAGTTACACAATCCATCCTACAAATGGTGGTGGGGTCTGTGTATGTGAATATCAACCAATCCTATAGGCCATGTTCCCATTTCTTATCAACTAAAATTCACGGATTTATGTAGCTGCCATATTTCCTTACATGCAAGAATTGTTGTATCCTACAAGTTGAGATGGGGTTTACACATGTGAAGATCAAACTATCCTATAGGGCGTGTTCCCATTTCTTATCAATAGAGGTTTGCATATTTTTTGTAGTTACACAATCCATCCTACAAGTGGTGATGGGGTCTGTGTATGTGAAGATCAACCGATCCTATAGGCCATGTTCCCATTTCTTATCAATAGAGATTCATGGATTTATGTAGCTGCACAATGTAAACACATCTGGAAGTTAGATACAAGTAGCATTTGAGGTTGTGGATGTTTTTTCTAGGTTTAAATGTCATTTCACAATGTTCACTTAATTTCATATGATTAAATCATTGTATGTAACATCTGAGGTTGTGGATGATCATTTCATGTTTAAAAGTGGTATAACAAGTCTAAATACATAAGGGATGGAGCACATATAGATATCAGATGAGCATACCCAATGTAAATCAATATAATTAAGTAGACTAATAACTAGTAGATGTTATTGCATTTATGGTTTCTTCCTCATTTGTAATGTGTCGATGCAGGGAATCTATTACAAGCGAACTGGTGGAAGCTAATACAATACCAATAATGAATACTAGTAAGCAACAAGAATTAAGATGTTATTGGAAGGAAAAAAATGAAATATATAGATACAATAACATCAAGTTTGGGCACTAATGTGGGGGTAATGCTAATCGCAATTCAAGTAACTTGGATGGCATTGTGGATAAGATCATCAAGCATTTTAACAATCAAACGAGATACCTACGTTGTGAAGATACAATCGAGACACTAAATAGAATGTTGTAGGATCCATATATTGGGAAACATTTTGGTGTAATGTGCAGAAGTAAAGATCATGTAACATTTGCACTTGTCACCAATCTTTGAAATACACTATAGAGTATGAGGAAGAATTCTAATGAACTTATGTTGAAGAGATCAACAATATTGATGATGATTCCAAATAGTGATGCATATCTTCAGAAAATCAAATAAATACTTCAATACTTTCTAGGGTATTCAGAGTAAGTAGGAAATCCATCTATGATATGATTGGCCAATAAGTTCACTTGATTCTAATCATAGCTACTTGAAGATAACTTGTAGATTGAAACGTACCATATATATAACACAAGAGGTTAAGGACGTGATTATCATGTTTTGGAAAACAAAGAGTAGGATGTCAACAAATAAGAAGGATTTATGCAAGACCCCACGTACTCGGTAGAAATCAATATTTAGAGCACCATGTCACCTTCTTGATGTATCTTAGGTAATCTTATTTTCAATTTTCAATTCATGGTTTTAGCTAATTAAACGTAGTGAAAAGTTAATTATCAATATCTAATGATGAAAGCATATTAATGTTTACAAAAAAGTGAAGTCTTGGATATTTCTAGTTAGCTACAAAAAAGTTGATACCTCTTAGCTATCTGAAACATGTGAGATTGTTATAAATTATTATGTTAAAATTAAAATCTATATGTACGATTACTGAAATAGAAAAAAAATTGAAAAAATTAAAGGCATTAGTGGTAGTACATTTCATTAAACATGATTCTACCACAAGTTTAGCATCTTTCCTTAGTCTGAGACTGTTAATGTATTGATAATGTTAGGTTATTTCCATACAAGCATATTTTCATTCTACTGTGCTATTCTTGCAAGTATTTCATCTCCTTACAAGCCATATTTCCGCATGCAAGAATCATTATACCCTAAAATTTGTTATGCGCTTTACGCATGTGAATATCAAGTGATCCTATGGGTTGTGTTCCCATTTCTTATCAACAGAGTTTCATAGATTTTTGTAGTTTTTCAATCCATCCTACAAATGGTGATGGGGTATACACATGTGAATATCAACCGGTCCTATATGTCATGTTCCCATTTCTTATCAATATAGATTCATGGATTTATGCAACGACACAAGGAAAACAACATCTAGAAGTTAGATGCGAGTAACATGTGAGGTTTTGGATGATTGTTGTAGGTTTAAAGTGGTTTCATAATGCTTATTAGTTTCAAAATGTTCAATCATTGTATGTAACATATAAGCTAACTAAACATAAGCTAACTAAACATAAGCTAACTAGGAAACAAGATAATAGTTAATATTAGAAGTTATGCATACCTAGTTAGCTAGCAGCAAGGTATCAAGCAATAGTGAAAGCTATGCATACCTAGCTAGCAAGTAAAAAGTGAACTAGTTATAGTTGATTCATAACAAGCTATTTAATAATCACTAATCAATAATAATTACACAAGATCAAGCTAATTAGTAATAGCTACTTAGTAGAAATAGCTAACTAGTAACAAGTTGCTTAGTATCAACAAATTAAGAACAAGGTAAATAGTAATAGCTACTTAGTAGAAATAGCAAACTAGTAACAAGCCACTTATGATCAACAAACCAAGAATAAGATAAATAGTAATAGTTACTTAGTAGGAATAGTTAACTAGTGTGTACCTAAGGACAAACCTAGGGACTTGTGGAGAAAGAGACTATACCTCGATCCCCCTCAAGTGCATATAGTGGGGATTCACGCTTTATTTATCAATCCGAGGGGTATCAAAACCTAGCCGAGTGTATGAAGACATGCATTCAAATGACGATCAATGCAAATGAGCGCCCAAAGAGTGAAAACAAGGATAAGACTATTCCAAACAAGCTCCAACTGCCAGTCATGGTGTCACGATACTTGGAGCAGCAGCCAACAGTAAATTGAGTTTTTCTCTTAGCTCCAAACTCCGAATATATCAAATAGCATATGCATTTCGAAGCTCTCGCAAAGACGCATCCAATGGTGGTATTTTCACTCAATTTTGACACTTCTACTTCAAGTTATGAGCAAAATATTGAGTTGTGGGAATGATCTTCCTACACTTCAGCACTTCCTACACTTCACACACACCTTAACAACAGTAAATAAACACTTTCATGGATATAAAACACTTCCTAACACTCTTTTCAAGCAACACACATGCATACAAGCTCACAAAGAAGATGATACAGAGAGGAGAAGACACAAATTCGAAATTTTGTGCTCTTGATTCTCACAATGGCAAAAAGTCTTTACAAAGAGTCACAAATTGACTTATATACATGTGCCCTAAAAATGGTCCTTTCACACAAGAGACCGGCACTTTATTCACTAAGAGGCTAATTTCCTACTAATTTACAAGGTTAGGCTACAAATCTCTGTGGGTATGCATCTAGAGGACTCCTCTAATGCATTTACATCGGAAAAATATATTACAAGATGGTTATGATACAAAAATATAGTGTCCGAATCGGAAAACTTTTGGGGCCCATCTTTTTCTCTGCCTTGTGCTCTTCTTAGCTCTACAACACTCTCCCCCTCTTGTCTCTGTCGTCCCTTGACAACCTTTAGTCTTTGTCTGTCGCTTTTTTTCCGCATGCATCTCTTGGTCAGTTCTGCCTACTTGTCAGACTGGCATTCTGTTTTAATGGCCCTGTTCTTGATTCTTCTTTTACATCCTATGGGCCTGATGCATTTGTTTTGCCTGTTCTTTTCTTTTCATTGGCCCCAACCCGTGGAGATGGACTACTTGATATTTGTAGTCTAGTTCGCCAATAACCTCTTTAATTCTGGGTTGTTGTGTTAAGTCGAGCTTCCACGCACACCACCAGTGGAAGGTATGGACGTGTAGTTCTTCAGCCTTCGATCTAGACCTTCCAAAGACCCAGATGTTGAAGGACCTCCTTAAGGATGAGGATCTGTTGGATATCTTCTTGCACTTCTTCATGGATACTTCCTGGCCCTGGCCCTGGCCCGTCCTTCCCTCCTACGTGTTGTTCTTGATGTGTGCCCCTGCAGGGCTTGGTGCAGAGATGGGTGTTGCACCCCTACGGGGCTTCTTGCAGAGATATATCTTCAAATACGATCTTTTGGTGAAGCTTCTTTTTTTGTCTCCTCCTTTTCTTCTTTTTGCTGGACTCTCCCTCAACACTGCCCCCTCCTGAACTCTGTCGTCCCCGACAGGCTTTGGAAGTCGACGGGAGTATGTTCTATACACTTTTTGCTCTGTCTCATTAAGCAGATTAGCTTCACGTATCATGAGTTGCTTCCATTGTTCTACTTTCACACCGTCATGTGGTGGCTGTCTGTGATCAACGAAGAAGTTTAGTTCGTATGCCACCAATATGGCATTCAAGTTGGATGACATCTTTAAAAAAATTTTTGAATCAATTTCAAAAAATCATGTGAAGAAGGCTTCTTCGAATGTTTGCATATATGTACTCGGTAAAAACATAAGCCTAGAATAATATGCCATTATTGTGGGTCGGCTGGGCGTAACAGACAGATAAAAAACGAGGATATCTGTTTCTTGATTAATACCAATGAAGTTTAAAAATGTATAAGCCGCATGCTTGAATGATGGGGGAAGTATCTCAACCCCTAAGCAACGATGAAGCGCGAATGACCTCCACAGGTATCCTTCTTTGACCTCTGCACACCAAAAATGCTCTTACTCAGAGCTTATGCAGAGAACTCTAGTGAGCTTTTGTAGACCTGTAGTAGACACCAAGGGCTTTCCAACAAAACAAATTTCACTTGAAATGGATGCTTACACAAAGAGAAACAATGTCTACAACATGAGCTAGTTGAATGCTCACAACTGCTAGTCAAGCAGAGACCTCACTTCACTCCAGCAAACTTTTCTCAGAGATTATACAGAGAATGAATCTCAAACTTATGTCAACTTTAGAGAACTCTAATAGCTACCCAATGACACCAAAATCATAGCAAATGGATACATAGAGAAGGAGAACCAGCCCTTACAACAGAGAGCAAAATATTTCCAACAGAGCCTACACAAAGAGAGAGATATCAATCACACAACTTCACTAAAATGAATGTTGCTCCCAGCTTACTCAGAGAATGCTCCAGAGAATTGGTAAGCATAAAATAGACTCTTATAGCTATCCAATGAGACAAGTATTACATCAAATGGATACCATATGAGGGAGAACCAATGCTAACAACTCAGGGGTAGAGAGTTGCAACACTGCCTGCGCACACACATAGATATGCCTACTAAAAGAAAACAAACAAGCAAGCAAGGGGGTTGCTTAAGCAAGGGGCTTGCTTATCACAACTCCAGCACTTAGTGCTCACTTTACATGAGCTAAAACTCCAAGAAGATGGCCCAAAAGAAGTCGGGATACATGCTCCTTTTATAGTGAGAGGTGTGCCCCTAAAATCTAGGAACTACCTTTCCAAATCAGCCTCCTAACTTGGAGGAATTAGTTGAGATGACTTGGGGAGTGGTTGAGTGACTTTTCTTGATGGAATCTCGTGGCTTTTGGCTTCCTTTGATTGCTCCACATGTCCATAAAAGATTCCCCACGAATTTTTAGCTTGAAGCTTGACTTTTAACACTCCCCCTCAAGCTTCAATTCTTCATCCTCATCCAAGCTCCTTCATGTTGATGCATTGCTTGAATTTTGAAATCTTCATCCCATCCAAAGCCTTTGTTAACATGTCCGCAACTTGGTCCTTAGTACCAATATGATGTACTGAAACTTCCTTGGATATCACCTTTTCCCTTATGAAGTGATAGTGCACTTCAATATGCTTGGTTCTAGCATGATAGACAGGGTTCGATGCTAGATGAATGCTACTCATGTTGTCACAAAAAATTGGATATGTGTCAACCTGCAAATTAAGCTCCATAAATAACTTCTTAATCCACATTAGCTCACATGTGACTTGAGCCAAAGCTCTATACTCAGCCTCGGTGGAAGATAATGCCACCGTGGGTTGCTTCTTTGAAATCCATGAGATGATCTTGCTACCTAGCATGACTAGGTAACCACTTGTACTCCTTCTATCTTCCTTCGAACCGGCCCAATCGGCATCGGAATAAGCTTTGACCTGCATATCATCATCAAATGAGTAGAACAATCCTTCATTTATAGTGGCTTTGAGATATCGCAACATTCTTCTTGCAGCTTGCAAGTGTGTAGTCCTTGGACTATGCATAAATTGTGATAACACTCCAACTCCATATGCTATGTCAGGCCTGGTTATTGTGGCATAATTGAAAGAGCCTACAATAGATCGATACAAAGTTACATCCTCTAATGGCTCTCCATCAATGGAGCTTAGCTTTACATTAACTTCCAGGGGATTTGAAATAGGCTTGCAATGTAGCATCCCAAACCTCTCAAGTAGGTCTAGAATATACTTCCTTTGTATGAGCATAATACCTTCTTCTTTGTATACAACTTCAATGCCAAGAAAATACCTAAGATCTCCAAGATCAGAGATCCTAAACTCCTTTCCAAGCTTTGCCTTGATCTCCTCAATGCCCTTTGTATCATTACCTGTAATGATAAGATCATCTACATACACACACATGTAGACCACAAGTTCTCCTCTTTGTTTGATGAAGAGAGATGGATCCGCCTTGCATTGATTGTAACCACATTTGATCAAATAGTCCACCAATCTTTGGTTCCAAGCCCTTGGAGCTTGCTTTAGGCCATAAAGTGCCTTCTTCAACCTACAAACATGATGTGGAAACTCTTTATGAACAAAACCTAGTGGTTGCTCCATGTATACCTCTTCTTCCAAGTCTCCATTGAGAAAGGCATTCTTGATATCCAATTGGAAGAGCTTCCATCCTTTGCTAGCAGCCATTGCAATGAGTGTCCTAATGGTGCTCATCTTTGCCACGGGGCTGAATGTCTCTTCAAAGTCCACTCCATAGGTTTGTGCAAAACCCTTAGCCACCAATCTTGCTTTGAACCTAGAAATAGATCCATCTGAATTCCTCTTTACTTTATACACCCACTTATTACCTATTACCTTCATGTTCTCCTTCTTGGGCACTAGAGTCCATGTTTGATTTTCCTCAAGTGCGTCGATCTCTTCTTGCATTGCCTCTTTCCATTCGGTGTACCTGCTTGCATCTTCATAGCAATCGGGCTCATGATCTTCTACTACTTTGTTCATATATGCATAATGTGTTGCCATGTATGAATCATAAGTAAACCTTTGAGTTGGATACTTAACTCTAGAAGACTTCCTTTCTTCACCTTTTGGAGGAATAAACCTCCTTTGCCTTGGGAACTTGATCTCTTTCTTTGACGTGGCTTCTTTCTCCATCATGTGTCCTTCATCATCTTCAACTTCATTACCTTCTTCATCCAACTCCACCAATGTTGCTTTGCCTTTGTTGATTGATTGTGCTTCATAGCTTGATGAAGGTCTCCCCCTCCATGGTGAGTTCATGCTTGAACTATCTTCATTGATGGAACACCTTGGGCCGCTTAGCTCTAGGTCGATTTGTTCTTCATCATGTCCATGCTTTTCTTCTTCATAGTCCTGCATACAATCATACTTCTTATACCAAGGGAGTAGCTCATCAAATGCTACATCCCTTGATATCCTCAAGTCCTTTGTATTTGGGTTGAAGCACCTGTAACCTTTATGATCATTTGAATATCCTAGAAACACACACTTTTCTGCCTTTGGTTGTAGCTTGTGCCTCAATTCACTTGGCACATGTACATAACAAGTACATCCAAATATCTTCAAGTGGGAAAGATCAGGTTTCTTACCATAATAGGCTTGATATGGTGTCAAGCCATGGATCCCTGAGGTAGGAGCCCTATTCATTAGATACACGGCGGTATTTGCTGCATCACTCCAAAACATGTTAGGTACATTCATCTCATTAAGCATTGCTCTAGCGATCTCGGCAATGTATCTATTCTTTCTCTCTGCTACTCCATTTTGTTGGGGTGTGTACCTGCATGTTACTTGCCTCTTGATGCCTTGATCCATTAAAAAATCAGAAAACTCATTTGAGAAATATTCTCCCCCTCCATCGGACCTTAGCTTCTTGATATATGTACCTGTTTCCTTCTCTACCATTGCCTTGAATGCTTTGAAACATGTAAACACATCTGATTTGTTTTTGATGAAATAAACCCAAACCATCCTTGTGCAATCATCTATAAAAGTGACAAAGTACTTGTTACCTCCAATGGATTGCTCTTTCGTTGGCCCCCACACATCTGTATGTATCAACTCCAATGGATGTTGGCTTATGTAGCCACTCTTCTTGAATGGAAGTCTCGCTTGCTTCCCTAGTTGACAAGATTCACATAAATGCTTCATACCTTGTCCTTGGAAGTTGGGAAGACCTTCAACCAGCCTCTTGAATTGAATTTCCTTCATTCTTTGTATGTTGATGTGACCTATCCTCTTGTGCCACAAGTCCAACTCCGAAATCCTCTTGTTTCCATATGTGAAGTAGACATGTTGAGTAGAATGAGAATTTACCTCCAAAGTGAAGAGTCTCCCTTGCTTCTTTCCTCTTGCTATGACCTTGTAACCTTGCTTAGGGTTCTCCACAAAGCATCCACCTTTGTTGAACCTTACTTGATAGCCTCTTTCAACCATTTGCCCAACGGACACCAAGTTCTTTGTGATGGTAGGTACATGCAAGACATCCTTGAGACATCTTCCTTCCTCCTTGTCATCCAAAGCTACATCTCCAACATGGGAGATCTCATGGGCTGTATCATCACCTGTTTCTACATGTCCTTTACCTTTGGGAACATGTAGATTAGTAAACCAAGAAGCATTGCAACTCATATGGTTGCTACATCCACTATCAATATACCAAGTGTTATCTACTTTGCTTGAATTCCCATTCATGTGCATCATCAAGAGATTGTCATTTTCTGAACTTGTAGAAGCATAATTACCTTGGCCTTTGTATGAAGAACCTTGATTATAGTTCCTTTGGTTTCCTCCTTGGTAGCAATCTCTAGCATAGTGGCCAAACTTGCCACATATGTAACATCCTTCGCCATCTTGATTCCTGTTTTGTTGATGTCGTCCTCCTCTTCCTCTCCCTCTTTGTGATGAGGTGCCTTGGTCATGTCCTTGATTTCTTGAGTGGCCTTGCCTTCCTCCAAACCTTCCTTTGCCCCTTCCTTGTCCTTGTCTTCCTTTGCCCCTTTGATTACCTGCATAGAAAACTTGTGCATCTTTGCTTTTAGTTGAACTTCCACCTATGTTCATTTCTTCGGTGACCATGAGAGCAACCAATTGCTCAAAATCGGGAAGATTATCCCTTACATAAACTGAAGTGGTAAAGGGTTTCCACTTCTCATCATCTCTCAAACCATTGAGAGTATAAGCCACAAGATCGTCATCGTCTACGTGGCTTCCAATGGATCCCAATGCATCTGATAACTCCTTGACCTTAAGTATGTAGTCATTTATGCTACTCCCTGAGCTCTTCCTAAGGTTGTTGAGCTCATTCTTGAGTTGGATCTTCCTTGCTTTGGTGCTTGTTGAATAAAGCCTTTCAAGTGTCTCCCATACCTTCATGCTTGAATCCAGGTCTTGGATATGGCCGATCATGCTATTGCTAATGTGTTGGGAAAGAATAAAGATAACCCTCTTGTCTCTTTCATTCCATTCCCTAAAGGCCCTTCTCTGGTCATGGGTTGGATTCTCATCCAACCTAGGTCTTGGTTCACTTCCACTAATCAACCCCCAAAGGCCCTTGCCCATAAGATAGTTGGAGACCCTAAATCTCCATGGTTGATAGTTACCTTTGTCTAGCTTTTCAATTTGAGTGTTGAAGTCTCCCATATCTAGTCTTTGATACTTGACCTAGCCCTTGGCTAATGCTCCAATGTGTGTAAAATGAAAATGAGGCTCTGAGGTTACCTCAATCCAAAGCTTTCCTTAGATGGACACCTTGTGCTCTTGCAAATTTGAGTAGAATAGCTCCCCCTTGATGTGAGCTACCTCCAAGAAGCTTTTGTTGATGCAACTCTTCAACCACCAACTCCAAGATGTCTTCTTGCTTGTATGTGATACCTCCAAGATGCCCAAATGCTCTGATACCACTGATGGGGGAAGTATCTCAACCCCTAAGCAACGATGAAGCGCGAATGACCTCCACAGGTATCCTTCTTTGACCTCTGCACACCAAAAATGCTCTTACTCAGAGCTTATGCAGAGAACTCTAGTGAGCTTTTGTAGACCTGTAGTAGACACCAAGGGCTTTCCAACAAAACAAATTTCACTTGAAATGGATGCTTACACAAAGAGAAACAATGTCTACAACATGAGCTAGTTGAATGCTCACAACTGCTAGTCAAGCAGAGACCTCACTTCACTCCAGCAAACTTTTCTCAGAGATTATACAGAGAATGAATCTCAAACTTATGTCAACTTTAGAGAACTCTAATAGCTACCCAATGACACCAAAATCATAGCAAATGGATACATAGAGAAGGAGAACCAGCCCTTACAACAGAGAGCAAAATATTTCCAACAGAGCCTACACAAAGAGAGAGATATCAATCACACAACTTCACTAAAATGAATGTTGCTCCCAGCTTACTCAGAGAATGCTCCAGAGAATTGGTAAGCATAAAATAGACTCTTATAGCTATCCAATGAGACAAGAATTACATCAAATGGATACCATATGAGGGAGAACCAATGCTAACAACTCAGGGGTAGAGAGTTGCAACACTGCCTGCGCACACACATAGATATGCCTACTAAAAGAAAACAAACAAGCAAGCAAGGGGGTTGCTTAAGCAAGGGGCTTGCTTATCACAACTCCAGCACTTAGTGCTCACTTTACATGAGCTAAAACTCCAAGAAGATGGCCCAAAAGAAGTCGGGATACATGCTCCTTTTATAGTGAGAGGTGTGCCCCTAAAATCTAGGAACTACCTTTCCAAATCAGCCTCCTAACTTGGAGGAATTAGTTGAGATGACTTGGGGAGTGGTTGAGTGACTTTTCTTGATGGAATCTCGTGGCTTTTGGCTTCCTTTGATTGCTCCACATGTCCATAAAAGATTCCCCACGAATTTTTAGCTTGAAGCTTGACTTTTAACATTGAACACCTTCAAAACTATAAGAATCATGCTTAGGATTTTATTTGTCATCTTGATGGTTAGATTGGGTACTGTTGCATAACAATGCAGCCGAAATTCAATGGTTTTTACCATGTAATCCTCCGTTGGTAGATAATTATGAGGTGGACTTGGAAGTAGTGGATAATTCAGCCACTGTTTATTGATCACACCATTCTTCTACATGTCCAAAAATTCTCTTGCTTCTCTGCCACGGGGTGTTGGGCAAAATGAGGGGTTTACTTGTAATAAATATGGTGCTGCTTGCCAGTGCACCTGTAATGTAGGATTTTTCTCCAAAAAATTTCTTCTCCATACAGGCTGTGCCGCTTCAAATTCCTCTTGAGTATACTGGAATGTATCATTTTTGAAGTGTAGCTACTCATCAGGATCTTTCTTTGTGATCTTCTTTATGTATTGCCTTGTTTTCTCTTTCAATAGACCATACAGAATGTTGAAAGGCTTCATTATTGTGTCCAAGTCTTTGCCGTTTATTTTTGCTTCTTTCATTACTTTGCTCACTTCATTTTCAAAATTCTCTGTCAACCGGGACACCAATAGTGCCCGTTCCCTCTGACTTATTTCTACAGTATATGGCATTGGATGATCATCATGTGGTTCTGCTATCTGCTCTTTTATTGGAGAATTATAAATCGGGGGAGATAGAGGACGTACCTCTACCTCGTCAGTAGGATTCTCTTGTGTTGGCTCTACTGGTGTCCCGATGGGTACTTTCTCTTCTGCTTTAATTTCGAATCGTGCAAGGCGTTCAATTTTCTCTTTAACTTCTTGCATAGCTGCCTGTTGGGAGAGATGGTAGGATGCACTCAAGAGATTGAGTTGAAGCTGCTAGACCTGCTTTGCTCCAGCCCTCCTTTACTTCAGATATGCTTAGTACACTTGCTTAGCTCCCAAATGATACCAAGAAAGCATATATGTACTTTGCAAATGATATGTGTAATGATCAAATCAAAACAGACTACTTGAGACTTCAAGAATCCAATAAAACTTGCTAATTTGGTATTGACACCTGCTCAGTCTTTCACTCAGTATGACCAGCACACTTACAATTGGCAAAATTCCTTCTGGACATATTAAATTAGCTTAACAAGCTACCATTTGCAAGTGGAATGAGATAAAATGATGGACTATACTCAGAGAAAGAAGTTTAGCTAATTATATGTACCCCCGACTTTTTAGGAATTCTGCAGAAGAATACCAGAGACCAGTTCGATGGCGATTTCTCAAAAATGGCTGAACCAATTGACTTCAAAATTTGTAGGCATGTAGAATACTTTGAGTTGAATCCAATGTGCTTTGAATCATCTGATTTGGATAAGTAGATCCTGAGATATGCTCCTTTGAAGTTGACAGACTTGAAGTAGATGACTCAGAGAAAACAAAGATTATAAATGTGTATACTTCTATTGATTAATGTAGTTGTACAATCTCATTAGCATGAAAAGCATAGCTAAATGAGGTATTGTGGTGTAGGCTATGAAGTAGCACTCACACACACTGAGTTACAATAATGAAAATGCCTCGGGGAGTGAGCTCAATGAGACTAACTAACCCGCGACTTTTTACATTGACTTTTATATGAGTTGAGTTGAGATTTGAATTTGAATTCAAATTCAAATCTCCTATAATCACTCCTCTAAAAGTAGGGAGATATTCTCTCCATTTACACCATCCAAATTCCACGACTAATCAAGTAGGTACATGTGAATGTCAAGTCATATAGACTTTTACAATGAGTAAAATGTAATAATACATAGGCAAGTGCTCCTATGGTTCTAGCTTCACATAGTGATATCCTTCAAGGGTTCCAAGCCAAAGGTGATAACTTGAATTGCACCAACAGCTCCCCCTCAAGCCAAGCACTTTGGCTTAAGTCTTCATCTTTAGTCTTCAATCACATCCTGCAATCCAATGCTTTAGTGAGTAAATCTGCACATTGCATATTAGTAGACACATAGGTCAACTGAATGTCTTTACTAAGCAATTTTTCTCTCACATAGTGGTAGTGAACCTCTATGTGTTTGGTTCTAGCATGATATATTGGATTAGCTGCAAGGTGAAGAGAGCTTGTGTTATCTCCAAAGATAATTGGAGGTCTAATGTATAGACCTAACTCTGTATACAAGAGCTTCAACCAGATAGCTTCTTGAGTGGCATTGGCAAGCCCTCTATACTCTGCTTCAATGGATGACAAGGCCACTGTAGGTTGCTTCTTGGCTGACCAAGAAATAGGTTTATCTCCTGCAAAACAAATGTAGCCTGATGTGCTTCTCCTATCATCCTTGCATCCTGCCCAATCTGCATCTGAATATACTTTAATGTCAATATCTGATGTATAAGGAAAGTACAAACCATGACTTTGAGTTCCTTTGAGATACTTCAAGATTTTCTTTACTGCCTCCAGGTGTGGTACCCTTGGTTTGTGCATGAATTGGCTTAGCACACTAACTCCATATGCTATGTCAATTCTTGTCAAGGTAGCATAATTCAAACTACCTACCATGCTTTGATATCCTGTAATGTCTTGTATTTCATCCCCTTCATGAGCACTTAGCTTTAGGTTGACCTCCATTGGAGTAGTTGAGTCTTTAGCATCCTGCAAGCCAAACTTCTTGACCATATCCTGTACATACTTCTTTTGAGTGATATATATACCTGAGTTGGTGTAGACTAACTCAAGACCTAAGAAGTATTTCAATAATCCAAGATCATTGATCTTGAACTCTTTCATCATCTGTCCTTTGATGTGTCTAATCCCATTGACATCATTCCCTGTAATGATGATGTCATCAACATAAACACACAAGTAGATTACCTCTGTACTACTTTTCTTTATGAATAGAGAGGTATCAGCTTTACTCATCACAAATCCTTGGTCTTGGAGATAAGTTGTCAACCTGTAATTCCATGCTCTAGGTGCCTGTTTTAATCCATATAGAGCCTTCTTCAATTTACAAACATAATTTACCTTATTGGGATCTTCATAGCTAGGTGGTTGTGACATGTAGACTTCTTCAGATATCCATCCATTCAAGAAAGCATTCTTGACATCTAATTGGTACATGTTCCAATTCTTGGATGCAGCTACACTCACCAATATTCTGATAGTTGGCATCTTAGCCACAGGAGAAAATGTCTCCTCATAATCAATGCCTTGGGTTTGTGCAAAACCCTTGGCAACCAACCTAGCTTTGTACCTGTTTATTGTTCCATCAGAATTCCTCTTTAGCTTGTAGATCCATCTGGATCCTATTACCTTCATAGAGTCTTTCTTGGGTACCAAGTCCCAAGTATCACTTTCTTTGAGAGCTTCCATTTCTTCATCCATAGCTCCTTTCCATTCTGGTTTGGTGATTGCTTCTTCATAGGTACCTGGTTCTTCATTCAACAAATCCTTTGCAAGATATACAGAATGTTTAGTTACAAGTGATGTGTCATACCCAAATCTGATAGGCTTCTTCTTTTCTCTCTGAGATCTCCTCATTGCTTGAGTTGAGGATTCTGGTGTATCCTCTAGCTTCTTCATCTTCATCTTTCCTTTGGACTTCCATGCCTTGAATTCCTCAAGATTTATTGTATCATCATCATCTGAGCTTGATTCATCTTTCTGGATTGGTTCCTCCTTAGTGAGCCTTGGGAAGTCTTCTTCCATATCATAGGGTAGACTAACCTTCCTGCATTCATTCTCATACCAAGAGTCATTCTCATCAAAGATGACATCTCTGCTTACCTTGAAGCCTTTGTTTGTTGGGTTGTAGAATCTGTATCCCTTTTGGTTCAAATCATAGCCAATGAAGATACATTTTTCAGCTTTAGGGTCTAGCTTTCCCCTTACCTGTGAGGGAATATGCACATATGCTACACAACCAAAGATTTTGCAATGATCCAGAGAAGGTCTCTTACCATGCCAAGCTTCATATGGTGTCATGCCATCAAGTGATTTGGATGGCAACCTGTTAATGAGATAGGTGGCAGTAGATACACTCTCTGCCCAAAGATAATTTGGCAACTTCTTTTCATTAAGCATAGACCTAGCTGTTTCTACTATGAGCCTATTCCTTCTTTCAGCTACTCCATTTTGTTCAGGTGAGTACCTTGTAGTTATCTCCCTTTTGATGCCTCTTTCCTGCAAGAAATCTTCAAACTTATTGGGGAAGTATTCTCCTCCACCATCTGACCTTAGCCTCTTCAAGCTTCTTCCTGTTTGGTTTTCAACAAGTGCAAGATACCTCTTGAAACAATTAAACACTTCATCTTTATGCTTCATAAAGTATAAGATAGTCCACCTGCTATAGTAATCAATGAAGGACACATAGTACCTTGATCCTGAAATGGAAGGGTCCTTGCTAGGTCCCCAAACATCTGTGTGTACCAAGTCTAGGTAGTCTTCATGCATGAAACCTTTCCTTGAATAGGGCAACCTGTGAGACTTACCAAACTGACATGATCCACACTTGTAAATCATGTGTTGCTTGGATACATTAGGTATCCCAAGCACACATTGATCCCTGCATATTTGTTTTAGGGTTCTTTCACCTATGTGACCTAACCTCTTGTGCCATATCTCTAACTCTGAAAGTGTTTGATCCTTGTAATTATATAAAGCAATGTTCTTGGTGTCTTCTAGCTCAAAAGTAAACAATCTACCTGATTTCTCCCCCTTGGCAATCTTTCTGAATCCATGTCTTGGGTCCTCCACATATGCTCCATGTTGAGTGAATCTGACCTGCAAACCTTTCTCCACAATCTGACCAACACTCATTAGATTCTTGGTAATGGTTGGTACATAGAGTACCCTGCTCAATAGATTCTGGTTACCATCACATGTCTTTACATTTCCAATCTTTACAACAGAATGTTTAGTATCATCACCTGTCTGTACCTGATGTTTCCCCTTGGGTTCTTCCAAATCAGAGAGTAGTGCCACATTGCCAGCTACATGATTAGAACATCCTGAGTCAATATAAAATAAATGATCATCATTTGTACCTGCCTTGGAGGTCATATTCATGATCAATAAGGAGTCATCTTGCTCCTCTGTGTAGTTGTTATAATCCCTTCTATTTCTGAATCCACTTTGGTAGTTACCATTGTGGTTGTGGTTGTAATTGTTGTTGTATTGATTGTTGTATCCATTGTAGCCTTGGTGTTGGTTGAACCTGCCTCTGCCTTGAGAGTATCCACCTCTTGAATAGCCTCTTCCTCTCTGATTCTTATAGTTCTTGTAGCATTTATCTGTGGTATGATTGGACAATCCAGAAATGTTGCATGGTGATGAGTTGTAGGGTCTCCCCCTACCTGACTTACCTCCTCTGCCTCTTCCTCTTGAGGATCTACCTCTCCCTGCATAGTTTGCTTGGGAGGTAGAACCTTCTTCATCAACCTTCTTACTTTTACCTTTATCTTTAACCTTTTTATCAGTATATAGTGCAGAGGGGTTGTTACCTTTTGATTGATCTCCTGCCTTTGTAAACTTTGCTTCATGTGTGAATAGTTGGCCCATGAGTGTTGTGAGATCTGGGGTATGCATGTCCATGTAGAGGTCCATTGCAGTGGTAAAGCTTTCCCACTTCTCATCTGCCTTGAGTCCATTTGTTACTTGCCTGACTATCTGCTCCTCTTCAATCTCCTCTCCAATGCTTGCTAATTGGTCTGCCACATCTTTAATCTTAGTCACATACTCTGAGACTAATTGCTTGGGCTGCTTCCTAAGGGTTGTGAATTCAATCCACAGTTGATTCTTCCTGGCCCTTGTGTTGGAAGAGAAATATGTTGACAGAGTTTCCCAAGTCTCTTGGGAAGTCTTACAGTTCCTTACATGAGGTAAAAGGAAATCAGATATAGAGTTAAGAAGGTAAGACCTTGCCAAAGCATCCTTTGCACACCATTGGTTGAGTCTCTCTTGTTCATCCTTAGTGGGTAGTCCTCTAGCTTTGAATGAGGGCAATTCCTCATCTCCTGATATGAATCCAAATAAGCTTCTTCCTTGTAGATAGGTCTTCATCCTTAGAGACCAAGCTTGGTAATTATTCCTGTCCAATTTGTCAATGAATGAAGGAAAAACATCTCCCATGTTTACCTTATTTGCTCTGATACCACTGTTGGGAGAGATGGTAGGATGCACTCAAGAGATTGAGTTGAAGCTGCTAGACCTGCTTTGCTCCAGCCCTCCTTTACTTCAGATATGCTTAGTAAACTTGCTTAGCTTCCAAATGATACCAAGAAAGCATATATGTACTTTGCAAATGATATGTGTAATGATCAAATCAAAACAGACTACTTGAGACTTCAAGAATCCAATAAAACTTGCTAATTTGGTATTGACACCTGCTCAGTCTTTCACTCAGTATGACCAGCACACTTACAATTGGCAAAATTCCTTCTGGACATATTAAATTAGCTTAACAAGCTACCATTTGCAAGTGGAATGAGATAAAATGATGGACTATACTCAGAGAAAGAAGTTTAGCAAAATTATATGTACCCCCGACTTTTTAGGAATTCTGCAAAGAATACTAGAGACCAGTTCGATGGCGATTTCTCGAAAATGGCAGAACCAATTGACTTCAAAATTTGTAGGCGTGTAGAATACTTTGAGCTGAATCCAATGTGCTTTGATTCATCTGATTTGGATAAGTAGATCCTGAGATATGCTCCTTTGAAGTTGACAGACTTGAAGTAGATGACTCAGAGAAAACAGAGATTATAAATGTGTATACTTCTATTGATTAATGTAGTTGTACAATCTCATTAGCATGACAAGCATAGCTAAATGAGGTATTGTGGTGTAGGATATGAAGTAGCACTCACACACACTGAGTTACAATAATGAAAATGCCTCGGGGAGTGAGCTCAATGAGACTAACTAACCCGTGACTTTTTACATTGACTTTTATATGAGTTGAGTTGAGATTTGAATTTGAATTCAAATTCAAATCTCCTATAATCACTCCTCTAAAAGTAGGGAGATATTCTCTCCATTTACACCATCCAAATTCCACGACTAATCAAGTAGGTACATGTGAATGTCAAGTCATATAGACTTTTACAATGAGTAAAACGTAATAACACATAGGCAAGTGCTCCTATGGTTCTAGCTTCACATAGTGATATCCTTCAAGGGTTCCAAGCCAAAGGTGAAGGCTTGAATTGCACCAACACTGCCCTGAGTCCCTCTTTTGTTGCAAGCAGTTCATTACCGATTTCTGCGACCTGGTCTCCATGTTTTCATTGTAACTCACGAAAAGTTTTCCATTGGCAATGTTCAGCTGTTTCTTTAGCTCGTTGGTTTCTTGAATGTACCTACATTCCCATTCTTCTCTTAGGGCTTGCTCTTGTTTTCATAATTCTGCATACTTCTCAATCTGATCTCTTAGTTCCTTCTGGTCAGTAGCAAAAGTCTCTTGTTTGTCTATAGGTTGGTCATATAGTAATGCCTTCATCAGTTCCTTATTTCGGTTGCGTAAATGATCATTTTCATCCATGTATACTTTCAATTGTGTTTCAAGCAGATTACTTCGAGCTTTTCATCCTCTCTTTGTCTGCTTCACTAGCTTCATGCTGTCTTTGTAAATCTATCAGTTGTGTCTGTAGCTGATGATGTTGTTTCATCAATGTATTACATTGCTCTTTAACTGCGGTTATCGCTATATCCTTAGCTGAAATCTCTTGTTGGGCCTGGATGAGCTGTGCGGACAATTGCTCACTCATTACTTGAAACTGATTCTTTTTCCGCATGGCCTTGTCATAATCTACATCCGTTTCCATCATTTGTTGTTGCATGTCCATGGCCGTTTGTATCATTTGCTTGACAACATGTTTCAATTGAGTAACATCAACATTTAACCATGTGGTAGGGATGCTAGGTTCTTCACCTGTTGTAACATCTTTCCCTTGTGCCACATGTAATGTAGTAGCATGGGGCTGCCTAATATGGAGTTGTATCCGTGGCTCAGCTTCCTTGTGGTCAATCTTGCCTTGTGGCGTATCATCAGGTATATCAATTACAATATGTTCCTTATTTTGAGGGAGATTTTCTTCTTCATCCATGCATGATTGTATTTCTTCTTTTACAGGTGGTACTGCATCTTTAGTTGTTATTGGAGCTTCCTTGATGCTGATTTTGGACGTATCGTTCAATTGAATAATGTGTACAGGTTCAGTGGATGCTTCTAGGCTCTTTGCCTGTGACTGTTGGTTGTCCGGTGTAACTTCGACCTGATTGATCTTTGTCCATTCCTCATTGTTTGTTTCTGTTCTTATGTCAGTGTCCAATGTGTCTTTCTCCGGGCTAGATTCCTCATTTGAGCTCGAATCTTCTAATCCTAGTTCTTTATATCTAGCAGTTTGTTCTCGAGTATGTTCTTTATCCTAGTGTTTCTTTCGTTGGTTGGCTTGTCTGTATTGATGACCTTGAACATTCAAATTCACTTGCCCCTGCATATACGTGTGCGTCTCTTCTAGAGCTGCAGAGAGGTCCCTTTTTGTTATCGTTTGTCGTGTCAAAGGAATCTTTGGTAATGTGTGGGTCCTCTTTGATTGTGGTGTCTCTTGCTCTTCTTCCTCTCTAATGCGTTTAGTCCCTCTCATGGGTTTCTTTGAATTGGTTCCCACTTCTTCAATAGAGATGACTGTTTTCTTTTTCTTCGGAGCCGTTGCTGACTTTGCATACTTTTTGATCTCTGTTGAGGTAGGCATCACACGTAAACACTCCTTCATTTCTAGTGCCTCATAGATTAACAAGGTCAATGCCGAACTTCCATTCAAGAACTTTTTCTGACCCCACTTTTTCTTTGCTTTAAATAGGCGGTCTTGAATATATGGAGTCATGTTTACTTGATTTCCCACTTGCCTCATTGCATGTGAAAGCAATTGTACGACAATCTTCTGAGGTGCTGTGTATCTATGCATACTAGGGAAACAAAAATGTTGGTCTACTAAACGAACCGAGTCTTCAATATCTGTTCTATTAATTTCCAAAAACATTCTCTTTTTGGGATCATGACATTCATCCTTGACATTGCTTAGGCCATTTTGATTCCATCCAAAAGCTCTGCTGATTAGCTCATGAGTGAATCAAATTGTTTTCCATGTACCAACTTTGTCCAGCACTCGCTTCCGGGACTGATGGCTTATCTGATGCAGATTGCAGCGTATTCATCACTTGTGTACATCTTTGAAAATCAGGCAGGTATATTGGAAGTCTGAGGAATGCATCAATTCCTGCTCGTGTCCAGACATCCGTAATGCACGGTAATCCTTGTACTATAGTCTGAAAATCTTGTGACATGATAGGAAAATAGTGATTCCTATCCATGATCTTAATAGTAGCCATAAAAAGAAGCTCAGACACTGGTTGATCATCTAGGAACCAATGACCTCTTGCTTTCGTGATTGACTCCAAGGGAAGAAGAAGGATCTCTTCCTCTTGCGTAGCCTTGGAATTAGAGGATGCCATCTGCACTCAATATATAGTAGTAATTAGTGGCAAGCTGGTATCAAGACTCATCCTTCACTTATCCTTCATTAGTTTGGCAACTCTCCACGTGAATTGTGTCGTCCCATCCGAGTGGGTGTGAGAAGGGTAATACCTAGAATTTTTCATACTTTTCTAAATTTTATGTTTTTGTCTTAAAGAAAACAATAAAGTTAGTTCATAGCCGAAGCGGTTATTGAATCTTGAGTTATTCTCTTGGATTATGTACAAGTGCTCTCCTATTCCCCAAGAGGGAAATGTGCTTCACTATCCTGATGTAGAAGAAAATGTGTCTAATGCTTGGCCTTGTAATGTGGCCCTATCATGCATACTTTGGATTCTTGTGACTCCAAATGTGTGCAACTCCAATCACTTGGTTGATGCATACAGATTGTCTTGCCTGTCGGCATCCAAATTTGCTTTACTCCATTGGGATAGCCTGTACTCCTAGCATTCCTTGAGAATGTAGTTCTTTTCATGTTGTACTTTTGTTTCGTCTGCCGTTTGAATCTTTGAAGGATTTTTGTTGCATGTCGAGTTTCCTGCTCTGTCTTGTAGTGGTTTATCTCCTGTCATTTTGTCTTTAGATCAATACTGATTCTCCTGGTGCCTTGGCTTGTTCTTTTTTATGATTGGCACTTGTGCACATGACTTGGGAATCCATATTTGCGTTCGAGCCGGCTGGGCGGTTATCACCTTCTTCCAAATCCATACCCTGGCAATCCTTTGTGGACCTAGGTGTCCATCATGACATGGATTCTCATTCCGTTGTTGTTTCCAATGTCGATAGTGGCTCTATTGTTGAAGATATGCCATCACTTGATCTTTTCGGATCCAAGCCTGTCTGGTGTAAGGGATGGGGTATATTCTAACCTCACCAAGGCTATTATTAGATAGAATACTAATCATGTGATTTACTGGATTAGAAGATTGTGTGCAATCGAAATTCGGTGTATCCTCACATGAAGTATTCGATGAAGGGGTTTCCGTAGAGCGAGTGAACATACATTCATCATCATGTTCATTTGAATGAGCTCTTGGGTCTATACCTTTGGCTTTGATCGGCCGTTTGTCTAGCATGCTGAATACCTCATGATGTCCTATCTTGACCGAGATGTATCCTAGGGCCAACTGAATAGTCACTTCATATTCGTATATCCAGTCTTGACCTAACACTAGCTCTTCTAATAAGTCTTGATCGTGACATACTAAGAGTTTCTGTTCCATTGTGTTGTTTTCGAGATGTAGAGGTAAGGTGATCTCACCTATACATTGAGTAATTTTTCCTCCTATTCCAATCAGTTGTGCCTTAGAGGGCCGTAGTATTTCCTTGAGTTTCTGGGTCAATGAAAATTTGATATAGCTTATAGCGGCTCCTATATCAATGAGAGCATCCATCAAGTGGTACTCTTTTGTTCCAGCACCCAAATTCAAATAAGGTTGCGTCATTTGCTGACCTAGGTTTTCAGTAGCTCTAAAATTAGCCATTGGGATGAGTTCCTCTCCTAGTCGATATCTCTCATCTCTCTCTCTCATACACTCTTTTCGTTTCCTGATTTGTTCTAGCGCTTCTTGTCTGGCTTCTTCTCCTATTCTTTCTTCCTCTATGCACCTATTTTTACCCATTACTAGTCGTGACATTAACTCTTCTGTCAATGGCTCTAAGTATTTTTTCACTCGACATCCACTGATATAGTTTGGTAATACTTCTCCATCTAGGGTTGCTAAACTGATGGCTGCACTGGTAGATATATGATTGATGATCAATGGGCCATATCCTCTTTTCTGTAGTTTCTTTGCGTGTTGTTTCAAAGTATAAACCAAAACTAAATCTTCTTCCTTCAAGTTTTTATCTTTAATATGAGCATCAAAATATGCCTTCTGTTGCCTTTTAGTAGCATAAATCCCTGCAACTGCTTGTAACCTAGTTTCGTGTAACTTTTCTATTTGATCCAATTGAGCTGATAGTTCATGTCCAGTCCACTTGTAGGTTGTTGCTACTCTGAGAGTGGGTATCAAGAAATCAATTGGCAAAATAGCATTCTATCCGTACAATAAGTTAAAAGGAGTAGTTCCTATGGCGGTTTTGTAGGCTACTCGGAATGCCCATAAAGCATGATGTAATTGCTTATCCCAATCAGATCTACCATTGTTGAAAATTTTCGTGAGAACTGTACACAATATTTTATTTGAACTTTCGGCCTGTCCATTGTCTTGTGGGTGATATGGGGCTGATTTCTTGTGAATTACTAAGAATTCATTTAGTAGGGCTTCTATCACTTCATTCACAAAGTGCGAGCCTCTATCACTGACAATTTCTATAGGTAGTCCATTTCTAGTAAACACGTTCTCAAAGAGAAACTTGGCTGTAGTCCTTGCATCATTTTTCTTGGTTGCTTTGGCTTCAACCCACTTGGTCAAATAATCTGTGGCTACAAATATGTACTTGGCATGGGATCCTTTAGCTGGTGGGCTAATAGGTCCTATGAAGTCTATTCCCCGTTTAGTGAAGGCTCTGGCACTCGTCATGGGTTTCAGTGGCATTTCATCTCGTCTAATAGGATATTTTGTGCTGAACATATGTGGCTGCATCTTGATGTAGAGTTGGCCACCACATCCCAGCAAAGAGAATCATTTTTGCAGTTTTATCTGTCGAAAAGTATCCTCCTGCAGCTCCTGTATGTGCCATCTCTAAAACAACCAGATATTCGTCTTCATGAATGCACATTCGTAAATGATTGTCTCTTCCTCGCTTAAAGAGTTGTTTTCCTATGAGAGCATATTCCTTGCTTTGTTCTGTGAGCGCACGTTTCCTTGCTAGAGTGGCTCCTTTCGGGTACTCTTGGGTCTTCAAGAATTTCACCAGAGGCATGCTCCATCTTCGTGCCACTGTGGAGTAGCATAGAGTAGAGTTCTCTTCTGGATTTCGTTCTTGACAAGTTGGGCAGGCAGATACATAGTTATATGTATCCCTCTACATGGTTTGCCAATATATGCCTAATCTCTTCAGTGTTTGCCATGTTCCGCTCGCATTTAAATGAGTTTTCCATTGATTTACATGTGCTTTTTGAAGCCACATTTCATGTTCCTCTTCTTCCATGCATCTCATGAGTAATCCACTCGAGTCTTGATGATATAAACTTCCAACAATGATATGGAGGTTTTTAGTCTTCCATAGATCTTGGTTTCGGTTTGGTGTGATCCCATGTTTAGGTCCATATGTGAGTATAGGGATCAACTTTTCTGCCCATTGGGGACATACTTCGAGATTAAACAGGTAAGTGTCTGGAAAATCATCAAGTACTCCCGTGGGGTGTTCTCCATGAGTCATTCTTGATAAGTGATCTGCTCTGATGTGTGTATTCCCTTTTTTGACTACTACTTCAAAATCGAATTCCATCAACAATAGAAACCATCGTACTAGTCATCTCGTATTACAAGGCTTATTGACTAAGTACAGTAGAGCTTGATGATCGATAAAGAATTTGAATTTATTTGCCAATAAGTAGTGTCAAAACTTCTTCACTGTGTACACCATCCCTAGGCCTTCTCTCTCAGTTGTGGTATAATTGTGCTCGACTTGATTCAATTGTCTACTGGCATAGGCTATAGGGTGTTCTAACTTCCCTGTGTCCACGGGTTGAGCTAAGATGCAACCAATGGAAAACTTGGAAGCATCCACGTGAATGTGAAATGGCTTGTTCCAATTAGGTACTCGAAGGATTGGTGCTGAACTCAATCGACTCTTTAATTCATTAAAGGCCTTTTCACATTCTTCTGTCCAATTAAGCTGAGACAATAAAGCATAAAGGGGTCTAGCAATTATGGCATACATGTGTATAAATCTTCGGTAGTATCCGCAATGTCCCATAAATGCTTGCACTTCTTTAACAGTCTTTGGTCTCGGCAAATCCAGAATCACTTTGATTTTGTCTTCGTCAGTTGAAATTCCACTTTTAGAGACAATGTGTCCTAATATCTTTCCTTTTCGAACCATGAAGGTGCACTTTTTTGGATTGAGGCATACTCTATATTGCCGGCATTTGGAAAAAATCCTTCCTATTTCAGGGATATGTTCTGACCGTATAGCTGAATAAGTGCATAAATCATCCACGTATACCTCCATGCTCTTTCTCAAGAACTCCTTGAATACATGGCACATCAATCTTTGGAAAGTGGCTGGGGCATTGGTTAGACCAAAAGGCATAACCCTAAAGGCGTACACTCCCCATTCAGTTGCAAAGGTTGTTTTATGTTGGTCCTCAAGAGGAATCTCTACCTGATTATACCCTGAAAAGCCGTCTAAAAAACTATAAACTTCTTTCCCTGCCACTCTTTCCAAAAGATGATCTGTGATGGGTAATGGGTAACTATCTCTTATGGTGGCAGCATTTACCTTTTTCAAATTAATGCATACCCTTAACTTGCCATTCTTTTTAGGTACGACCACCAATGGTGACACCCATTCCGTGTGTTCGATCTCATATATGAACCCAGCATCTAACAACTTATCTATCTCTTCCTTGATTTTTGCTGAGTAAACATCGCTATATGTGTATGGTGTTTGTTTGGAAGGTTTAGCTTCAGATGTCATAGGGATTCTATGGGCAAAAATAGAAGGATCTGCTCCTTTCAAATCCTTATATGTCCAAGCAAAGACATCCTTGTATTCTCGAATGAGTCGTATCAACTCTTACTCTTCTTCCATTGAGACATCTTGTCCTATAAATGTACATTGTTCTTCTCCTTCTTCTAAGGTTACTACTATTTTCTTGGTTTTTTCCTTGTTGTCATATGCTATTCCTGGCTGTGCTTCTCGTTTTGGCATTTGAATAGCAATTTTCCTCTCTTCTACTTCATATTTTTTGAAGTGGGCAGGCACTGCAAATTGATCTTGAGGTTTATTTTCTCCATCTTCTTGTTCTTTATCTAATCCAAGCTCTTCTTCCTGTGTCCTCTCTTGATCTAATTCATTAATTATGACACTTACTCCTTGATTTCCACTTTCTGTTTCCAATTGCTCTTGCTCCATTTCAATGCTCTCATAATCCTCCTTCCATTCTTTTTCAATCATTTCTCCTTCTTCAGCCTCTTAAAGAACTACCAAGTATAGACTAACGTCATATCCTTCTTCATCAATGCATTCATTCATGGTTATTACTTCCTCATTTACACATACATCAAGAGTAGCTAAAATCTTCATCCAACCATGAGGTTCGAATTCTTCATCTAGGAATATTTGGGGCATGTAAGCTGGATCTTGTACAGACCTAGCAACTCCTTGCCTTTGTTGCCATCCTTTCCTTCTATCCTCTTCCTTTTTCGCAATTTGACATATCCATAGATGAGTGTCTCCGTTCATCCATGATTGGTCGCTTGAACCTATACTGTGAATCAACCGATCGTCTTCCTCCTTATGAATCTGATTCCATTGCAAAGGGGGAACATCTTGATACGTGTATGTGTGGAGATTTATTCTTGTCGTGGTTCCTTCATGCTGTAAGTATACTGTGTCTTTTCCCCAATCTTGCACTACCTTTAGCTGTCTCATGAAGGGTCTTCCAAGTATCATCTCATAATTGCTGGCCCGTTCAAATTAACAGATCGCTAAGGTGTGCTCGAATTCAACTCCGCAGGTGGTGAAAGTTACTCTTTCCAATAATTCCAAGGGTCGTTCAGTATGTCGATTTGGCATTTGTATCTTCATGCGTGTGGGTCTTAAAGCTGGTTTTCCCCATTTCTCCCAGATTTCTTTAGTAGCGATTCCTACTCCGGCTCCAGAATCTAAGATAGCTTTAGTAGTGTAACCCCTATAAGTAATTGGAAGGCATGTGTTTCCTTCATCTCCCTCACTGAAATCTCCAACCTTATCGATTGGGATTTTGACTGTGGTCACTTCATCAGGCATCTCCTTCTCTTCTGACTTGGCCTCCAATTGACTGGTTAACTTTTCCTTCAAATGTGGTTTTATCTTCAAAAGTTCTTCCAATGTCAGAGTACAAGGGGTTTTTACAACTTCTAAGATGTTGTATGATGTTCGATGTTTGAATTGAGGGGTTCTATTCTTTTTTTCTTATTGAGGGAATGCAGTATAATTCCAAATTATGTTCATATTCCCCTGTGTAATTTGGCAAAGCCATTACACAGGCATTCTCCTTTTCGCTTTGGTCGAATTGTAATATTCCTTCTGAATTCAGCTCAGGTATTGAGTTTTCTATTTCACCTTCTGCTTCTAGCTCCTCAAAGGGTGGTTCAACTCCTTCCACTTTCTTCCATCGTCTTCTTGGACTCTTGCCCACAAGTCTTTAGGCCATTCCCCATCTACTTCAGGGACAATGGATCCTTCTCGTTTATCCTCGCAGTAATTTCCATTATGTGTCTCACCTTCTTTTCCTTTCTCGGGATCATTAGGGATGACACACTCTTGGAATTATTTTTCAAGAATTCGTGAATTGGGTAGTCGAAAGACAGGTTTTTCTAGGGTCCGTTGAGCTACTTCAATTAATGTTTTGCATATCTCCAATCTTTCTTTCTCTAGGTCACCTCTAGGATATCCTTTTTCATGTTGTTCAATGGTTGGTCCTGCTCTTATTCGAGCTTGGTACGCCTGAATCCACATGGCTAACTCTTTTGGCATGGGATCTGCTAAAACTGATCCTACCTCTTCTTTTTTATACTTTCCTTTTTTATTTTCTCCGTCAAGTTTCCGTTTTTCTTTTTGATCTTGCTCATTCTTTTCATTCTCCTTCTTTTGTTGTAGTTTCTTTTCCTTTATCCTGTCTCTATGATTCTTCCATCTTTGTGTTCGTCTACTCGTGATACTTTTCCCAGGCTCTTTCGAGTCTTCAACTATTTGAGGTGTAGGTATATTCACTTCTCTGTCAACTCGATCATTCACTTCGGTTTTTTTTTAGGTCTCTCTAGCTTTTGCTCTTGTTATTGCTTTCAATGGCACGGTGTAATCCTTATCACTTCCTGACGACTCTATCACTTCTATCACATTGATTTGCACGTTAGAGTTAACTTTGTTGGGGTTTTTGGGGCAATCTCTAAAATGGTGTTCTTTACCACAATCACTACAATATCCTTCTCAGACTTGCTATGGTGGTAGTGGGTTTGGTAACGTACATTCTCTGATATAATGATCACCTCCGCATCTATAACATGGTCCTCTAGGTACAGGCGGTCTATTCATAGGTCGGGAGGGTATGGGTGCTCTGGGAGCTGTGTACATCAATGACACATAATCCTGCTCATATCCGTAAGAACTATCTGGTAATTCCATGCCATATGCATGGTTCGTACATTTGTCCATATTCTATCATAGAGCTCTCATAAGCGGAACAATTTTTTTAGCTTTTATAGTTTTGAAAGTTCTTCCTAACTGAAAAGACTAATAGGCACAAAGGTTGAATGCTACTCTACCTTCCTAGACTACTTGCCTACTTCTTCCTTCCTACTCTACTCACTCCACTCACTTCCCTAAACTATCAACTCACTACACACACTCCAAGAGTGAGAAGTAGTAAGTGCGGATGAGTGCGACTGACCAAAGAAGGGAACTTCACAACTCCTCTACTCACTTCAATGCTACGAGCTACTTACCATCACACGAATGCCTCGGTTTGATTCGACTCCCCGGCAACGACGCCAAAAAACGTGTGTACCTAAGGACAAACCTAGGGACTTGTGGAGAAAGAGACTATACCTCGGTCCCCCTCAAGTGCATATAGTGGGGATTCACGCTTTATTTATAAATCCGAGGGGTATCAAAACCTAGCTGAGTGTATGAAGACATGCATTCAAATGATGATCAATGCAAATGAGCATCCCAAAGAGTGCAAACAAGGCTAAGACTATTCCAAACAAGCTTCAACTGTCAGTCATGGTGTCACGATACTTGGAGCAGCAGCCAACAATAAATTGAGCTTTTCTCTCAGCTCCGAACTCCAAATATAGAAAATACCATATGCCTTTCGAAGCTCTCGTGAAGACACATCGAATGGTGGTATTTTTACTCAATTCTGCCACTTCCGCTTCAAGTTATGAGCAAAATACTGAGTCGTTGGAATGACCTTCCTACACTTCAGCACTTCCTACACTTCACACACACCTTAACAACAGTAAATAAACACTTTCATGGATAGACAACACTTCCTAACACTCTTTTCAAGCAACAGACATGCATACAAGCTCACAAAGAAGATGATACAGAGAGGAGAAGACACGAATTCGAAATTCTGTGCTCTGGATTCTCACAATGGCAAAAAGTCTTTACAAAGAGTCACAAATTGACTTATATACATGTGCCCTAAAAATGGTCCTTTCACACAAGAGACCGGCACTTTATTCAGTAAGAGGCTAATTTCCTACTAATTTACAAGGTTAGGCTAGAAATCTCTGTGGGTATGCATCTAGAGGACTCCTCTAGTGCATTTACATCGGAAAAATATATTACAAGATGGTTATGATACAAAAAATAGTGTCCAAATCGGAAAAATTTTGGGGCCCATCTTTTTCTCTGCCTTGTGCTCTTCTTAGCTCTGCAACAACTAGTAGCAATCTTATTAATAATAGTTAATTACTAACAACTAACTAAGCTAACTCATAATAAGCTAATTCAACTAACAAATAACTAGCTACTTAATAATAGCTAACTAATTAAAAGTTAATAAGTAATGGCTAATTATAGACAACTAACCAAGAACCAACTACTTAGTAATAGCTAATTAGTAACAAGTTGATTAGTAATAGCTATTTACAAACAACTAACTAAGAACCAACTACTTAGTAAAAGCTAATTAATAATAGCTAATATGCTACTTGTTTGTGTAATGGAGATGGAATTATTTTACCCTTCAAACGATCCCATACCATGATAAGTAAGTAGCTTCAAAAGTTTGAATAATTGAAGCCTTATTTTGTTAAGCAATTGAAAGATAGATTCATATGTTCTTACATTTATCATGTTCAAATGTTGTATCTTAAGGATGCAATCAATCTGGTACATCAATCAAGCTCTACCATGCATAGCTATCTTTGTAATTGTGACTATTCTATTTGTCAAGTAGGACAAATAATGCATTAGCAACTATGTTTCTATCAATTAGCAACATTAGAGAGAGTATTCTATGTCTGCATAATAATAATACCATATTCCACCAATACAAATGCATGATGGGTGAGTGCTCTGATTACAGAGTAAGACATTTTAAGTGGTGTTCAAGAGAGACTAGCACTGAGATATATCATATTCCTATGAAGGTCTTTGAAGATTTTGATTCAATGTATGAATGACAAGTTCATAAAAGGAAAGAATTGCTAAAGAGGGACATGAAGCCTAAAGTTGTAACAATATATTTGAGAAAAATCTAAAAATCTTTATGAAGCACAATTTCATTTATATATGGCGAACGATTTTAATATGTGTCTCTCTGAGTCTCCAAGTGATATTGTGGTTTTAATGGTTGATTTTGCAGAAAACTATACTTTATGTGAGGAGAATGAAATATGATATATGTATTGGTGGTTTTTTTAGAAAACTATTTTTATGCATATCCCATATTGTTGTATGGAGGGCATCCCTAAAAGGTAATCCATTTCTTCATATCTGATGACAAGAAGCACGACATTGCTTTTATTCAACATTTTTTCCAATTACATTAGCAATGATTGAGAGAGCTAATCCTTGACTTAAGCCAACATTGGATATGGTTATATGGTGCAGCTTCTCAATTTAAAGCTAAAATGCCCATTTTACTTTATAGGAATATATTCAAGGCTAAGCGGCATGACTATGATATGGAACTTCTTTGAGTCAAGGCATGGGAAGGGAGAAAATGATGGTGCATGTGCAATTGTGAAAAGGGTGCTAACCCATGAATAGCTTAAACCTGATGTTGCAATGTTGACATTTGCTGCAGATGTTGTGGAATTTCTTGGAGGAAAATTTTTAGGGTCGAAAGGGAGAGATGTCACATGCGTCTTCAAAAAATTGAAGATTTACTAAGGGAAAAGGGAGAAGGCTTCATGGGATTTTAACGGGATACCTCAAGTTCAATCCTTGCATTTGATTTGCAGTTATTCAAGGCTAGATGGAGAGTGCATTGGTGAGAATATATCAGAACCTATGAAACTTGCAATAGATATAAGGTGTTGTGACATAAACCTCATGGCCTCTTGCAACCTTTACCTATTCCAAAAAGGCCATGGGCTTCTTTATCTATGGATTTCATCACACATCTACCAAGGTTAGATAAGTATGATGCCATTCTTGTTATAGTGGATATATTTACAAAGATGGCACACTTCATTCCAACTACCAAGGCAATCACAGGTGTAGCCACTGTTAGAGTTTTTCTTAGATAAATCTTTAGGCTTCATGGATTGCATGATGATATTGTCAATGATTGAGGTCCACAATTCATATCTTGCTTTTGGAGTTGTCTTTGCAAGCTCCTCGTCGTTCAAGGTAAACTATCTATAGCCAATCATCCATAGACAGATGGAAAAACAAAATGGTTGAATTAAGTCCTAGAATAATATCTCACTTGCACCATCAACTATCATCAAAAGGATTGGTTTGATCTTTTACCCTTTGCAGAGTTTGCCTATAACAATAGTGTTCATACATCTACCAAGCAAACCCTTTTCTTTGCAAATTATGGATAACATCCAAGGATGGATATACAACTCTCAAATCATGTCAAGAACCTAGCTACGAGAGATAAGGCCCAATACCTCATGGATATTCACAAAGAACTCAAGGAAGATATTCATAGAGCTCAAGAACAATATAAGTATTATGCATATCAGCATTGTGTGTGAAATCCATCCAACACCGTTGAGGATAAATTGTGGTTACTTAGAATTAATTTGGAGACTTCAAGGCCTTGTGAAAAGCTAGAACATTAGAGATTTAGTTCGTTCACTATCTTGGTCGAGAATAAACCAATCATTTTCAGCTCCAATTACCAAGTACCATGAGAATACATCTAGTTTTCCATGTGTCCATGTTGGAACCATATCAGATTTTACCATTATGGGGGGAAGAGAGCTACTCCAACAACTATCAGGATAGATGATCATGTAGAATTCAAGCTCAGCATGTCCTAGATTCAAGAATATTCCAAGGAAGATTGGAGTACCTTGGTCATTGGAAAGGGTATCACATCAGCGATCATATTTGGGAATGTGTAGAAAAGCTTCAGAGAACACCAATCAAGGTTCAATAATTTCATAAGAAAAATTCATTGAAGCTGAAAGTAGAGAACATGACTGCTCCTTGTGGAACTCATTGCTTGAGGGGGAGGTGATGTCATGGACAAAGGAAACCATATTGAACCTCAAATTCCATGTGACTTTCTATATCTCATTATTGGTTCATGATTTGGAGAAACTAATGCTTCCACTAGATCTGAAAGATGCCAAAACCCTAAGATTTATTGTCTATTTGCTTGTTTCTAGCACCCATAGTTCTTGTTTTGAATTGATGACATCATCAATGAAATCATCAATTTGGAACCAGCATTGATGAACCACCCTTGAAAACCTATATAAGGAGGGGTTGGAAACATATATACTCAATTTTGCCAATGCTAGTCTTCGGAGCTCAAGGAGTTGCAATCTCCAAATAAGTACTATCTAAGCTGCAGTTCAAGTTCTAGTTTTTTTCTTTGTTCTAGTCTTGTCTAGCCTAGTATCATGGACATTTGTAGCTTGTTGTCTTGTAATCTTGTAGTATAATATCCTATCAATTTACTACTTGTATCTAGTTCATCTTCCTAAGGATATCTTTTGTAAACAAGATATCTTGATTCATATGTATGGTCCCCGGTTGTGGGATCTCCTATATCATCTCTCGTCTAGTTTTCCATACCTATCAGTTGTAGGTTGTGGGACTTCTTGTAATAGTTTGATATCCTTGTATTATTCCCTTGTGCGGATGATCTTGTAATCAAAATTATAGGTCCAAAATTGCATCTAGTCTAGTTAGAGAGCATAGTCTAGTGCTCCCCTAACAATGTCCATCAGAAACTTTTGTATATGTTCTTTAATAAAACATATAGTGGCCTAGGCAGCCATAGAATATAAGTTTGGCTGCATTTTCGTGTTCGTGCTATCTGTGTAATGTGTGTTTTTTGTGTATTTTGTAGCCCCTCTTTAGAGTATTTGTGCAACATCTAGATGTTAGTTTTCTACTACAAGGGTATTGTTGTGAAGCTCTCAAGGAGGAGAATCTATCGTGTTGCATCACCATCACAATACTTCACTAGTATCAAATAATTCTAACAGAAAAGCTTTGTTGCTTTTGTGTGAGAGAAGAAAGCACCTACCTGCCAACCCAAGGCATTCTACAAAGCTAATGACTAAGGTGGTGACCAAGGCATAGAACTTGGCATACTCTATCATCCGATTCATTGAAGTCACAATTGGCACCATTGGATGCATGTGAGGGAGGACCTCAATGATCAAGGAAGACGAAGGTTCTCGGTACTTCACGAGAGGTCACCCATTCCAATATTGTTCCCCTTGGAGCTCACTTAACTAGAAATCTCTTACCAATAAGCTACACTCTTGTGGTGTTTGAAGAAGGGGAAAGATTAAGGGTCTAAATACCTTGAACATGTTTTGGGCCCTCAAAGCTTCATTTTTTGCTTTCAAAGCCTATTATGAAGCATTCTTGGGGTGATTCTTGGAGCCATTTTGGAGTACTTTTACCCAGATTTCTCTTTACACAGGTTCAAGAACATCAAAAAGAGTGTTCTTTGTACTTGTCTAACAAGGAATATTCAGCTTTGGGGCTGTTTTTTGAGCCACACTAGTAAATCTATAGGTTTCTTGAAAGATTTTCAATTGTGATGGGAGTAGCCATTGCAAGTTTATGCAAGTTTTTGAGCCTAAAGAATAGAGTTGAAAGACACTTGCAAGTGTTTTTTGCTAGTTTTTGGGTTATGAATTCAGCTTTTTAGTTCTATTTTATCGCATATATTGAGCACATACACACTATGTATGCTTTTGTGGATACCACTTATGTACATCCATGTCGTCATTGATAGAGAGGTTACATTTTTGCATAAAGCCTTTGACATTGATAAAGAGGGTTGTGGTGAGGTTTTCTTAAGAGGGAGGCACCCAGATGTCTAGGTATCTTTGGTGACGCAAGTGGAAGACTTACCCAACCTCACCATAGGAGATGTATGCTAGTTGATCATAAGTGCTTGATAAGCCTAGTTGGTTTCTTTTGGTTAACTAATTATACGCAATGGAGCTAGTGATTCACTATGCAGGTTTACATGTTAGTACTTGCAATTTTATGAGATTTTGATACTTGTCATATGCTCATTTTACAAAGGAGACATAGGCAAAATTTTCCCAAATTTTTTGTCCTGTCAACTATACAGCGGTCTATTTACTCCTTGATACACTTATTGGTGTCATTCTCATGGAATCCTTTTGCTTGATCATTACTATTCATTAATCCCTTTTTTTTGGGAGACTCTATTGAATGTTTCCCAAAATTTGACACTTGGTCATCCTTTTTTGAGCCTTAGTGGTGTTTGAACTCTTCTAGATCCATTCTCATTCTAGTCATTTCTCTATCATCATGGCCTCATAGATCTCAAGCACATCTAGTGGATCAAGGTATATTGAACGTGTTCCCAAGAGGAGCTATAACTAGGAAGGCAAATACCATTTTGAGACCTGAAAATTTGAGGGCACAAATTTTGCTCTATGGAAGAATTAGATTAAAGATGTGCTAATTCACACGAGGAAATTGAAGCCAATAAATGGAATCTCAAAGAAGCCTGCTAACATGGATGAATATGATTGGGATGAGTTGGATGAAATGGATAGGTCTACCATTCCATTGCACTTGGAAGATAATATTTACCTTATAGTATTGGAGTCTGAAAGTGCAAAGGAGCTTTGGAAGAAGTTATGCAATACATATGAAAAAGAAAACGGCATCAAATAAAGTGTGCTTGATGAGAAAGTTATATGAACTTCACATGAAGGACATAGATAGTGTTGTTGCTCATCTAAATGATTTTGATGCTATATTGTCTCAGTTAGAGGCTCAAAAAATGGATATGGATAATGAAATTAAATCAATCTTGTTGCTATGCACCTTGCCATCATCATGGGATAGATTTTGCAGAGCTAACAACAATAGTGCACCTAGTGGTAAACTGGCCTACGATGACATATGTGGTACAGTCTTGAGTGAGGGGATTTGTAGAAAATCTATGGTTGGCACTCAGAGTGGAGATGCATGTACTTTTTCTGATTCATACCAAGGAAAGAATCAACAATATGGCAAGACCAAGAACAAGGAAAAGAATGGTCAACAAAATCAAAGTAGAAGTAAATCAAGGAAGAGGGATATCAAATGCCAGTATTTTCCTAGGAAAGGACACATGAACAAAGACTGCTATGCATTAAAGGACAATAAAGGTAAAGGGCAAAATGTTGATGGGCATGTTAAATAGCTACCTGCACCATCTACTTTGACTATAAAGATTGAAGAAATTACTCCTATTTTTGATGATGTTGATGTGTTGACACTTGACAGTATTGTGCCCACTAAGGCTCTTATGGCTGATTCTCTTTCCCACACATGGCTGCTAGATTCTAGTGCTTCTTTCCATCTAACAACACATAGAGAATGGTTCGCTAATTATGCAGCAAATTCTCTTGGTATTGTGAGGCTTGGTGACTCTTACCAATGTCACATTGTGGGGATTGGAGATGTGGTTGTGCAATTCATTGATGGTTCAAAATTCACTATGCATAACGTATGCCAAAAAGAACACATAGATGTTACTGAAGAGCCTATGACTAGTATTTGGCATGCCCATTTGGGACACATATCTCATACTAGAATGGAAAATATTTCCTGTTTTGGCTACTTGTGTTATCTTTCTCTTATTTTTCATGAGCATTGAAAATATGGAAAGCAAGCTAGCAATGTGCATAAGAAAAACATTGAATCTTCAATTCAGCCTTTGGATCCCTTGTTCATACACGTGTATGGTCCTATGCCCACAAGCTCATTATGTGGTTCTCTTTATTTTGTCACTTTCATAGATGATGTGACTAGAAAATGGCTTCAAAAAATGGCTTGCTTTAGTTGAGATTGGAAAAAGAACTAAGCTCAAGGCTTTACATTTAGATAATGAAGGTGAGTATACCTCACATGAATTCACCCTTTTCTATCATTCTAGAGTTATAGAGATTTTACAGCTCCTTATACCCCAATATAGAGTGGTGTAGTTGAACAGATGAATAGAACTATTCAGGATATAGTAATTTCTATGCTCCATCATGCAAATCTTTCACAAGGCTTTTGGAGAGAAGCAGTATTGACTGTAGTTCACGAGATTAACCTTTCACCTAGTACTGAAAAAGATATGAAAGTGGCACAAGATTTATGGATAGGGAAGCCACCATTTTATGATCATCTTTGAGCTTCTAAGTGTGAAGTGTATGGTCATATAACCAAGAATGTTAGACAAAAGCTGGACCATAAGTCAAAGAAATGAATTTTTCTTGGATATAGTTGAGAAGGCCAATTTGGATATCGCTTGTTGGATGCTAAAACACCATCAGTGATTAGTAGTCGTGAAGTCATTTTCAATGATTCTAAGATGCACAAACAACCAATTAAGGAGTTTGATGTGAGAAGAGTGGTGTTTAATGATACTAGTCCTCGAATTATCATGCATAAAAATGCTACACAGGGATGTTCAAGTTAATTTCCAATCATATCAGTATGCAAATGTTCCTGTTTAGCAACCATTGAGACATTCTGCATGTGTCTCACATCCACTCAAGAATTCCACTAGGGGTGTGCTCCACCTAGGTGCTACTGTAGAGTAACACAAAGTAGAATTCTCTTGGGGTTTTCTTTCTTGACAAATGGGACATGCTGAGACATAAATATGTGCAGCTTTTTGCATATATGGCCAATACACTCCTAATCTCTTAAGCACTTGCCAGGTTTCATTAACATTTCGATGGGTTTTCCATTGATTCACGTGTGCTTTTTGAAGCCACATCTCTTGCTCATCTTCCTCTACACATCTCATAAGTAGTCCACTTGGTTCTTGATGATATAGGCTTCTAGCTATGATATGGAGCTTTTTAGTTTTCCATAATTCTTGGCTCTTGTTTAAATTGATCCTATGTTGAGGTCCATGCGTGAGTATGGGAATCAATTTTTCAGCCCATTGTGGACATATTTCTAGGTTGAAGAGATAAGTATCCGACAAATCATCTGGCACTCCTGTAGGAGGTTCTCCATGTGTCATTCTTGATAGCCTGCGATCAGCACGGATGTGTGTATTTCCTTTTTTGACTACTACTTCAAAATCAAATTCCATTAACAATAGAAACCATCGTACTAGTCGTCCGATATTACAAGGCTTATTGACTAGATATAATTGAGCCTAATGATCAATGTAGAATTTGAATTCGTTTGCCAATAAGTAGTGTCTAAATTTATTCACTGCGTATACCATTCCTAAGCCTTCTCGTTCCGTAGTGGTATAAATACGCTCCACTTAGTTTAAATATCTACTCCTATAGGCTATAGGATGATCTAGCTTTCCTGTATCTTTTGGCTATGCTAAGATGCAACCAATGGAAAACTTGGATGCATCCACATGAATATGAAATGGTTTATTCCAATCTGGTACTTTTAAGATTGGTGTTGAACTCAACCAATTCTTTAATTTGGTGAAGGCTTTTTCACATTCTTCTATCCAAGTAAACTGAGTCAGCAATCCATAAAGGGGCCTCGCAATTATGGCATACATGTGAATAAATCTACGATAATATCCACAATTTCCCATAAATGCTTTCACCTCTTTAGCGGTCTTTGGTCTTGGCTCAATGGAAATTCCATTCTTAAAGACAATGTGTCATAAGATCTTTCCTTGTTGAACCATGAAGACACATTTTTTTCGGATTAAGGCATACTCCATATTGATGAGATTTGGAAAATATTTTTCTTAGTTCTAGGATGTGCTCTAGTCTTATAGTTGAATATGTACATAAATCATCCACATATACATCCATACTCTTCCTCAAAAATTCCTTGGACACATGGCACATCAGTCTTTGAAAGTGGTTGGGGTGTTAGTTAGACCAAATGGCATAACCCTAAAAGCATAGACTCCCCACTCAGTTGCAAAGGTTGTCTTATGTTGGTCTTCAAGAGCAATGGCTACCTGATTATATCGTGAAAAGCCATCAAAGAAGCTATAGACTTCCTTGCGTGCAACCCTTTCCAACAGATGATCTGTGATGGGTAATGGGTAACTATCACGTATGGTGGCTGCGTTCACCTTTTTAAGATTAATGCGCACCCTTAATTTGTCATTCTTTTTTTGGCACTACCATTAAAGGTGATACCCATTCTGTGTGTTCAATTTCATAAATGAAGCCTGCTTTTAATCGTTTATCTATGTGCTCCTTAATCTTTGCTGAATAAACATCATTATAGGTGTATGGTCTTTGTTTGGGGGGCTTGGCTTCTGTTGTCATAGGGATTCTATGAGCACAAATAGAAGGATCTACACCTTTTAAATCCTTATAAGTCCATGCAAAGACATCTTGATATTCTCTTATAAGTTGTATTAATTCTTGTTCTTCCTCCAGAGAGACATCTTGTCCTATGAAGGTGCATCTCTCTTCTCCTTATTCAATAGCTACTACAATCTTCTTGGTCTGCTCCTTATTGCCGTATGCTTTCCCTGGTTGTGCTTCTCATTTTGGCATTTGAATAGCAATATTTCTTTCTTCTACTTCATATTTCTTGAAATGCTCAGGTACCTCGAATTGATCTCGAGGTGTGCTATCTTCTTTTTCTTTTTCCATGTTTGGTTCATGTATTACAGGTTGTAGCACGTCTTGAGTCAAATCTAGACTAGTTTCAATTTCTCCCTTCTTTTTCCTTTCTTCCTCAATAGGTTCCAGTTCCATTTCTATGCTCTTGTAATCTTCATTCCATTCTTTTTCAATTACCTCTCCTTCATCCGCTTCTTGGAGAATAATCATGTATAGATTTACATCATATCCTTCCTCATCTATGCATTCATTCATAGTTATTAATTCTTCATTTATGCATACGTCAAGAGTGGTTAAAATCTCCATCCAACCATGGGGTTCGAATTCTTCATCTAAGAATATTTGAGGCATGTAAGAAGGATCTTCTACAGGTCTAGACACTCCTTGTCCTGGCTGCCATCTTTGTCTCCTTTCTTCTTCCCTTTTAGCTGCCTTGCATATCCATAGGTGAGTATCTTTGTTCATCCATGTTTGACTACTTGACCCTACACTATGAATGGATAAATTATTGTCTTCCTTGTGTATCGGGTTCCATTGCAGAGGAGGGACATCTTGATAAGTATAAGTATGGATGTTTATCCTAGTTGTCGTTCCTCCATGCTGCAAGTATACTATGTCTTTTCCCCAATCTCGCACTACCTTGAGCTATCTCATGAAAGGCCTTCCAAGTATCATGTCATAATCGCTAGCCTTTTTGAATTGACATATTGCAAAGGTATGCTTGAACTCGACTCTGCAAGTGGTAAATACCACGTTTTCTAATAATCCCAAGGGTCGTTATGTGTGTCCATCTGCCATTTGAATATTCATCCTAGTGGGTTGTAGGGTTGGCTTTCCCCTTTTCTCCCATATCTCTTTGGTTGCAATTCCCACTCCAGCTCCCGAATCTAATATGGCTTTAGTGGTATAACATCCATAAGTGATAGGGAGGCATGTCTTTCCTTCATCTCCCTCACTGAAATTTCCAACCTTATCAACTAGGATTTCAACAGTAGCTACTTCATCCCTCATCTCGCTTTTATCTGACTTAATTTCCAGTTGGCTAGTGATTTTCTCTCTTAATTGAGACTTCACTTTCAAGAGTTCCTCTCAAGTCAAGGTGCATGGTATTTTTACTTTTCTCAGGTAATGTACTATATCCAAAGTTTGGGTTGATGTGTTCGGTTCCTTTTTCCTCATGGAGAGAACATGATGCAACTTTGAGTTATGTTCATATTCTCCCATGTAGTTTGGTAATGCATTCACACTGCCTTCCTCATCTTTGTTGCCATCCAGTTGAGATGATCTTTCTAGGTTTAATTCAGGGATTGACAATTCAAGTTCGCCTACTGCTTCTAACTCCTCAAAAGGTGGTTCAATTCCTTCTATTTTCTTCCATCTATCTTCTTGGACTCTTGCCCATAAGTCTCTAGGCCTTTTCGCGTCTACTTCAGGGATTACATATCCTTCTTCTTTACTTTCATGGCATTTTTCTTCATAGTTCTTGTCTTTCTTTCCTTCCCTAGTGTGACTAGGGCCTACACATTCTTGAAATTCCTTTTTAGGGATCCTTGTGCTTGGTAATGGCTGAACAAGTTTTTCCAGGGTTTGCTGAGTCACTTCAATTAGCTTCTTACATATTTCCAATCTCTCTTTCTCTAAGTCACCTCTTGGGTATTCTCTTTCGTGTTGCTCAATGGTTGGGCCTGCCTTTATTCGTGCTTCATATGCTTTAATCCACATGGCTAAATCTTCTGACATTGGATCAGCTAAAATTGATCTTGCCTCTTGTTTTTAATGCTTTTCTGTCTCCTTGTTAGGGTTTCCTTTAGGTTCTTGCTTTTCATCTTGGCTTTTCTTATTATTCTTGTTCTCTAACTTTTGTTGCAGTCTCTTATCTTTTATCTTTTCTCTACGAGTCCTCCATCTTTGGGTTTGTCTAGACTTAGCATCCTTCTCAGACACTTCAGAGTCTGCAACCACTTGTGGTGCTAGGGGGTTTGATTCTTTATTTTGGTTATCATTTACTTTGGATTTCTCTAGGGTCTCTCTTGCTTTAACCCTAGTTATGGCTTTCAGTGGCACAGTGTACTCTTTATCACTTCCTGATGATTCTACCACTTCTATTAAATTTATTTGTGTTGTAGAATTGGTTTTATTTGGGTTCTTAGGACAATCTCTAAAAAGATGTTCTCTACCACAATCATTGTAGTAACCCTCCCAAACTCTCTGAGGTGCTGGTGGGTTAGGCAATGTACACTCTCTAATAAAGTGATCACCTCCTCATCTATAACATGGTCCTCTAGGAGCAGGTGGTCTATTCATTGGCCGTGGTGGTACTGGAGCTCTAGGAGCAATGTACATTAATGACACATAGTCCTGATCATATCCATAGGAGCTATCATAACTATCAGCTCCATATGTATATGGCTCATAGGATTGTCCATACTCAACCATAGTATTTTCATAGGTGGAATAAATTCCCTGACTAAGGTCGTAAGATTGATCATAAGTCTCAGTACTAGTCAATGGGGTGGCTGGTACTATTGTTCTTTCAGGATTCTCTTCAATTTGAACGATTTTCACTAGGACAACATTTTGAGGGTGAGCTGGTTGTTGTCCTAACACTGGTTGAGGTTGATTGTATCCTTGATATGCATATGGTCGTGGTGTTAGTGCTTGCTGATGGTATGGGGGGTATCCATAGGCTTCTCCTCCTTGATTTCTCGAGGGGTATCCATAAGGCCTAAATGGTGGTTGTGTAGGTCTTGGTTGTCGATTGTAAGTACAATTCTCCGTACTGTGATTTGTGTACCTTTGCTCTATGTTACAGTAATGAGTGGGACCCTGGGTAGGTGATCTATTATAGGCATAAGGAGGTGGTGGGACTATTCCCCTATTGCACAAATGAGAAGGGTGGTCAACTCCAAAGTGAACGCATCTCCTGAGCATAGGCACTCTCATAGGGTGGTTAGGATAATTCCTCTGTCCTTGAACATTGAGCTTCTTAGCCACTAAATCGGCTATCTCTTGTACATTGTTTGTGGGATTGGAAGTACTGCTAGCACTATCCTCACTCTTAACACTTTCTTGAGGTATTTTAAGTCTTCCACCAGATTGTCTTCTAGATCGATACACTCCTTCATGCATTCTTGTAAACTTTGGAATCTCTTCACATATACTAAGGATCTCAATGACCCATTCACTAATCCTTCCATGAATAATGAGACCACTTTATTTTGGGTGGGTCTCTCTTCTGTAGGACATCTATCCACATATTGCTTGAATCGTCTCGCTACTAACCTCATTGATTTCATAGGCGACTGCTTGAAACTATGGATTAATGATAAAGAGTTGTTTTTTATTCCAGTCTTAGTGAATTCCTCAATCAATTACTAATATACTTGTTCCATGTTTTGAACATTATTAGGATCTAAGGGCTAGAACCATGCTACGGCCTTGTCTATGAGGCTTAGGCCAAATGATTCATATTGGACCATGAAATCTTCTACTTGTTCAACTCTTGCCACTTGCTTGAATTCAGCAATGTGATTGTATGGCTCACCAGAACCATCATAGTGGCTTCTCATGTATTTGGCCACTTGAGTGGGTCTTAATCTTCTTCCAGGTTCAGGTAGCCTTGACATTACAGGGAAAACTGGATGTCCTACAGGTATACCTGCATCTCTTCCTACTGGTGGTCTCTCAAGAACAAGGATTCTATTTCTTGGTTCCACATTTGCAGAAGGTCGATAGTTAGGATTAACACTAGATGTAGCAAACTGGACTTGGGGTCTAATCGGAATGCTCTGCTGTTGTGTTTGACGGGAATGCTAATAAGATGAATTTTGGTGAGTTCCTTGGGGATTTTGAGAAGTAGTGGCTTGATCCCTAGGCGGGAATACAGAAATGTTCTGATATCTCAGCCGAGCTCTCTCTAATTCAGTCATGGGCCAATATCTTCTCTGATTCTTGTCTAAGTAAGTAATGTGAGTGGGGTTTTCAGGATCGTCTAACTCATAGAGTTTGAGAGCCTAATTGTAAAGAGGCTGTGAGAATTATGTGTAGGAACATTTGTATGTGAGAAAGTGTTGAGTGTCTTCTCAAACAAGCGCAATCTCGATGGTCAAAGAACTGATCAGTTCTCAGTGCACAGTGTAAAGTTTTGCACAAATGAGGAGTCAAAATCTAAGTTTGAAGGTAAGCCATCTATGGCTAAAAGCATTTGCTTAAATGGGTTCTACTTTGGGAGAACCATGTGCTAGAAGTTGCAGGTGTCAGAATCGACTTTACAGGAGAACAGTTTTAGACATAGGTGAACTGTTTGGTTCATTTCTCAAGATATAATTAATCTTTTGGAATGCTTTAACTTGGAAAAGGTGCGCAATCTATAGACGACACCTTGTGCAAAATTTATAAAAAACTTTACACATTTGATTAGTCAATGAGTAAGATATGTGCAGCAGACTTTCTGAGTAATTACTTTCTTCACAGTTTGTTCAAGATTTTGGTAATTGAGTATAGATCCTCCAAATTGGTAAAGGTTTTAAGTTATTCTTGATATAGAGCTGCTTTAACTTCAAGGATAGCTTATTCTTTTGGAGATGAACACTCTCCATCAATGGTATCAGAGCAAGAAGCACCAAAGTTGAAGAAAGGAGGACCCCGAATGCTGTAGACATACAAAAATCAACACCTGAAGGTTCAAAAGGTGAAAGCTTGAAAGGAAAGCTTGAGAAGGAGGCCAGAAGATATCAAGAAGACCAGAAGGAAATTCATTCGAAGTAAAGGTACACTTATTCGTTATAAAGGTTGAAGAATTCAATACACAGGTGAAGAAAGGATGGGAGATTCTCTTCAGATAGAGAAATTGGATAGAGAAAACTATCCAACATGGTCAATGAGGATGGAAGCTCATCTTATGAGCAAAGACCTGATAGGTTATATCACAGGTGAAGAAGAAAAGCCTCAATTAAGAGATCCTAGTGTTCCAACTAGGGATGAACGATCAGATTTGAAGACTTGGATGAAGAGAGATGCTCAAGCTAAGAGCATTATCTATATGGGAGTTAATGACTACTTGCTACCTCACATTAGAGGTCTTGAAAGTGCAAGTGATATATGGAATGCTTTGGAGGAGCATTTCCAAAACACTACAAAGTCAAGGAAGGCATCTTTGTGGGTAGAGTTTACCCCATTCAAGAAGAAGGCCTCTCAATCCATTTTTGATTATGTAACAAGGATGAAGGAAATTGCAGATGCATTAGGAGCAGTTGATGAAGATATTGAGGAGGATAAATTGGTAAGGCAGGATGTCAAAGGTGAAAGTGATAAGAGTGCAGGTCAAGCAATGTATTCAAAGGATAAGAAGAAGAATAGCAAAGGGAAGCAACAAACAAATGAAGATGAAGGTACAACTAGCCAAGCTAACTTCCTAAGAGGAAGAGGAGGTGGCAAAGGTAGAGGAAGAGGCAGAAGTAGTAAAGATGGAGTCAAAGCTTGCTGGATTTGTGGTAAGAGAAATCACTTAGCTCATGATTGTTGGCATAATACTCTAAACAATGGTGGATATAATCAGAATTTTAATTCAAGAGGAAGAGGTGGCAGAAATCAAAGAGGTAATTCCAAAGGTAGAGGTAGTAGAGGTTATTTTGGAACAAATGAAGGTAGAGGATTCCAAAGTCAACCCTACAACAATACCTACTACAATTATGCTTCAGATCAGAAGGAGGATTCAACCTTGATCATGAATGCAACTTGTGAAAGGCAAAGTGAAGACCAAAGAGTCTTCTACATTGACTCAGGGTATAGCAATCACCTGAGTGGCAATATAGCTTTGATGACTGATTTGGAGAATAAGGTAACTAATCATGTAGTTCAAACAGGTGACAATACAAAGCATAATGTGAAGTCAATTGGATCAATGAAGGCCAAGAATGGAAGTAATCTTTTGAGTAAGGTTTTGTATGTTCCTACAATTCCAAAGAATTTGATAAGTGTAGGGCAAATTTTTAGACTCCGTTTGAGCCCCCAAATAAGTCTTGGAACCTATTTTTTAACTAGGCCGGACACTAGGTCTGGACAGGGCCAAAACCACTCAAAAAACTATAAAAAGGGCTGGAGAGCTCATTTTTGGGGGGACCTTGTTGTAGATTTCAGCTGTGTCAAAGAGTTCTTTTGTAATTGAGGTCCTTCCATTGTTCCTCTCTTTGCTTTTACCTTGTGTGTGTGTGTGTGTGCATATGTGTGCATGTTTGTATGCTTTCACTCACACACTTGTGCACTTCACTTGCTCTTGGTCTTCATACCGGTGCTCACGTCTCTGCGGATTGACATTTATGAGGTGGAGCTCCTCACATTGGTTCTTGCCATTGTGCTTGAGTGACACCAAACTTGGTGCTGTTGCCGAGGAGAGAGCTTGGAGGACGAGTGTGTGACAGTAAGACGTAGAGTAGCGACGTTGGAAGGTAAAAAAATCACCATTTTCAGTTTACTTTCTAAGTTTTTCTTCTTCATCATCTTCATCATCATCACCATCTTCTCCCATCTTCATCTTCTCTGATTTTTTCTCATTTTCGAGTGTACATTCACCTCGTTTTTCACTTGCAACTATGAGGAACAAGCACAGAGGGTGTTCAGAGCTGAAGCGCTGAAGAAATCGCCTTGAACTCCACTTAAAACATAAAAAATCTGAGTGGTAGTATCATGGAGTGACAAGATCTACGTTTGGTATCGCGGTGGTGGTATCGTGAGCTTGGAGGGTGACATTGCAAATACAGGCACATAGGAGTGATAAGGAGAACCCAAGGTACAAATATTTGCAAAAATTTTTGAATCTGGGCTTAAAAATCTCCAAGTATCATGTCCGATTGAGTTTTGGTATTGCGATACCAGAATACCCAAGTATCGCGATACTTGTCGAGGTATCATACCGTGCACACCCACTTGAGGTATCACGATACCATTTTGGTATCATATCATCAAGTGCTGGTAGCGCGATCGCAGTCGCCCCGCTGGTATCGTATTGTGGTCCACCTAGTATCGTATCGTGTCGGTCACGATATCGTATCATTGACTAACTGGTATCGTATCATGTGCATCATTGGTATCGTATCGTCAAATTCTTTGGTATCGTATTGCTCAAAGAGTCAGTATCATATCGTGCGATTTCTAGTATCGTATCGTGTTAGGTCAAGTGGTATCATATCGTCTATTGAGCGGTATCATATCATTTACAAACTGGTATCGTATCGTGAGGTTGGTATCGTATCCTGCAAATCAGGGGTATTGTATCGTGTCCATTTCCAGTATCGTATCGTTTGAGGTGGTATCATCTAAAGTGGTATCCTGTAAAACAAAGGTATCATATCCTGAAAAACTGGTATCGTATCACCTGTTCTAAGCTCCTAGAGAGATCGTGTTTCCCTGTTTTAACCCCCAAAACCCTGAACTGGCATAACTTTCTCATACGAAATCTGTTTGTTGTGATCTTGGGTTCGTTGGAAAGCTCGTGGGAAGTAGGGTATTTGAAGTTGACCCTTAGGTTGGACTAGGAAGCAAGGGGTTCCACAAGATTTTGAGCAATTCAAAGGACATTTTTGGACTTGTAGACAAGGCTTATGAACCTAAGATCAAGTTGACACCTGGCAAGAGATAGATAAAGTACCAAATCATCCAAGTTTGGTGTCAACCACAGAACCAAGTTGGAAACTCACAACTTAGCACGTGGTGCTAACCACTGAGAAATGTCAAAAATGTCATTTAACTAGGAGAGACTCTTGGCTTCTGAAGACATGCATAGTTTAGTACCTATGGAAGATTTTATGACTAGTGTGGAAGGGGAATATCAGATGTCTCTTCAATACATATCCACTAACTTGCAAGGAATACCCATCTACCTCGATGGTCTACACAGGTTGGTAGTAAGAATGATAAACGCTACAGAATCTGAAATAGTTCCAAGACTAGTTGTTAAGTATGATGGTGAAGTTTACATGGACAAGATGGACCAGATATATGTAGTAACTGAAAATCCTGATTAGATTAATGAAAGGGGAGAGTTAGAGGGACAAGGAACTTCCAGAAAATCTAACCAAGAAGAACTGGTGACTACCCTAAGGGGCAAGTCTGTGGTGACTCAAGTCTTGAGAGGGGATTTGATACCTCAAGATGATTACCTATTGGACATATACCTAATCCATGGGTTTGACCTACTCCTACAAAATGATTCATTGACACAAGGTGAAAGCATCAATCCAACAACTACATACGAGTTAAGGGATCCGGAAAATCCATGTAGAGCTACATATCTAGAACAAAATCAAAGGAGATATTGGCCTATAGATGAAGCAGAGAGGTCTAGATTAAAGTACATGGATCTGCCTATATTCCCTCCTCGAGATCAAGCAACTGCCTCACAAAACCCATTCCAGACCCAACAAAGAATGGAAAATGGGATGTCAGGACAAATAAGCCAATGCAGTATGCCCAACAGACCATAGGAGCAATTCACCATGCGAAGAATTAACCCTCATGGCCACACTAGTCAGGGAATGGGAAATATGAATAGATCTACCTTTAGGACAAAACCGCCCCAAGGTGTCCCTATTATAATTCGATCCCCAGAGCTCGACAGAAGACTGAGACCAATCCAACTGGCCAAATGTATGCGAAATCGTTACGATGGCACATGAGAACCTTATGAACACATTGCAAAATTCAAGCAGGTGTTGCGAGCGGAGCAAGTGGATGACTTTTTCATGCAATATGAATCCTTTGGGCTAACCCTCATGGGAATAGCCTTAGCTTGGTTTCAATCCTTGGATCCAAATTCCTTTGGCAATATCGAACAATTCTTCCAAGAATTTATTTGGGGATTCACTATGCGATGGATCAAGCACAATTCGTCATGCTTAATACATAGTTTCAAACAAGCTCCTAATGAGACAATAAAAAATGCAGCATGAAGATTTAATCAATATGTAAATCGATGCCCTGTGACAGAGAGACCTTCTCAGCAGAAAATGATATCCCTATTTTTAGAAGGTCTAACCAACGGAACATTGAGAATCTTGGTATATGTAAAACGATTGCAAACCCTGAGTGAGTGCATAGATTTGGAAGGAAGACAATTTAGCTGAGGATCTCAAAATCACACAAGATCCTACCAAATCAGAGGATACAAGGAGCAATGAAACTTCTAGTTCGAGCTATGTGGAGGAACTGGCAGAGTTAGTGGCCAAAAAATTAGGGGTACAAGGACAAAGGAACTACCAAAACTCTTCCTTGAGATTCCCAATGTTAGGAAGTTGCACACTTTTTGGTGGAGATCATCCATCTCATGTCTGCACCAGAGAAGGATTAGGGTTATCACAATCTTACGCTTACGATAGACGACCAACTCAGGAGCGTAACATGTACTCTTATAGTGAGCAGAAGTACCCCAACTACAACATTGAAAATGATCCAATGAATAGACAGCCACGACTGTTTGTACCACCCCCATGTAAACCACACTGGTACCCTCCTAGAGAACAAAGCAGAGAAGTTCCTAGGTATAACCCATGTCCAGGACCACGAGGAGCAACTAGACAGTATGAACATGGAGGATATAGCCAACTTCAACCCATACCAGGACAACAACCACCCCACCCACTAGCTCCGATACAAGGGTAGAACATCACAATACAAGTTGTTTGTCTTGAGTGTGGCAAAGAACAACTCCTGAGAGATTGTCCCGGACATCCCTCTAGTGCACCAAAGGTTACACCAGTTAATGTAGTAGACTTAATAGGGGATTCAAGTTCCAGTAGCGATAATGTGGTGCCTATACATGCAGTTACTAGGGCACAAGCCTTACAAAAAGCTAAACTAGCTGAGCAATCAGAGCCAAGTGAGTCAGGAGAGCCTAGTAAGAGAAAAACAAGAACATGGAAGGACACTAGAGAGAAGGCCAATCGTAAGTGGACCAAAAAGTTATCCGAACTAGAAGAAATCTTGAAAGATGCAAAAACAAAAAAAGAAGATATTGCCTCTCAAATCCCCTCTCATGTCGAAACTCCATCCACGCCACCTCATCCCCACCCACCAACCATTGTAAATACACCGCAACCAGGGTCTGTTCTTGCAGATCCAACCTCAGTAGACTTGGACATAATGTTCAAGGCATACCTGGCTCGACTTCAAGAAGGGCCAACACCTCCAAACCTAGGCGAGCTACCCTAGAGCAGATTTAGAGATTGAACAGACAAAAATGTGCATAAAAATGGTGGAACTAGCTCAAGCTATATTCGAGGCCGATCAATCATTCAATTAGACGAATGCTATTACACCAGGTTTGCACTTCCAGGGCTTACTAGATAGATTAGAGCAGTTGGTAAATAAACGTCAAGTTTCTTTACCTCTTGAGGCTCAACCAACTATTGAAAGAGAAAGCTCATCACCAAAGAAAGTCTATGTTCCTGACTCCATAGATGAGGGAGAACCTTTTTCAATTCAACAACACTCTCAAAAGTTCTTGTGAGAAATACAAGAAGAGAAATGGGCCAAGGAGAAGGATGTTTCCCCTCGTATTCTTGAAATTGATGACTGTCACGATCAACTCCCACAAGACATTCCATCTATTTATGGAGACCAAGTAGAGCAACAAGAAAAAGAAAGTTTGGGATTTGAATCCGATTCTTTACAAGAGTTGCCACAATTCACATGCCCATGGGAATCTGAATCTCTCCAGATCAGAGCTCCCACAATATTGATCAGAAACGAGGACTCGGTGGTTCCAAGAAACACTGATGTCATGAAGAACACTAAGGTTCAGTGTCATCTCACTATAGAGAAGCTGCTCAAAGAAAAACCTGAGCTATGGAATCATGTGAAGGATCAGGTTCCAGAACTTGATTCCAATATGCCAAAAGTAGACTCTAAGCAGAAAGTTCCAGAGATACCTCTAGACAAAATAGGGGACATGAGCGAAGGTGAGGAAGGTAATACTTATCTTCCGATCACCTACCAAGGTTACACAACCAAAGCGATCATAGATTCTGGTGCTGATATTGCTATTGCGACCACTTCCTTGTGGAAGCAATGGGGTAAACTTGCATTAAGACCAACTAGAATGAAGCTTCAGATGGCTGACGGCCATGTGGAAAGACCTCTAGGATTGTTAGAAGGGATAACTCTAACCACTTGTGGTGTAGAGTTTGAGCACACCTTTGCTATATGTGACTTTGGTAAAACTATTACCTACAAATAGATCCTAGGAAGACCCTTCCTACGACAACTGCAAGTTGTATAGGATTGGGGAACCAATTCCTTGTACTTGCAGTGCTTAGGGGTCACAACCAAGGTCAATTGGAAGGATTACACCTTCAGAGATGTACCACCCCTATAGTAGAATTCTATCCACAAGGAGCAAGAAGATTCAATCTCTGTGCATTCAAAAAGTTCATCTCATACATCCTGGATGCATGAAGATACTCATTTGTGGATGTGTAAGGTCGCAAAGGAAGAGGAAAAACGCTTAAAGGCCAGAGAAAAAGGAACTTCTCCAAGAAATTGACCAGTTAAAGACCCAACCTATACACCAATGATCTTTCCAGATGAGGAATTTGAGCCTCATGGTTGGGCAGAAATCTTAGCTACCATGGACATTGCAGTTAATGAAGAACAATGGACACCTCATTGTGATGAGGAGGGTTATGATATTTCAGTGTTCATATGTCAGCCCTTGCTAGAAAAATGTGACCCTAGTGATGTCATAGAAGAAGGCGAAAATGACGATGATCTAGAGTCCATTGTTATGGATAGTTGCTTTGACTCAGAGAAGCACTATCTAGAAGATGTAGGAGTATTTAACCAACCTAAAGAAGAACCTCTCACAAGCATTAACACTGTAAATTTTAAAGGAAGGAAGCATGACACTATAGAGACTTGAAGGGAGTAGATCCAAAGGTTTGTTCTCATACAATCCCCATGATATCAGATGCCAAGCCTACCAAACAGAAGCCCTACACATATAATGACACCTATGCAGCTAAAATAAAAGAGGAAATCGACAGATTGATTGAAGCCGGATTCATCTATGAGATTGAGCACATTGAATGGGTGTCCCCTGTTGTAGTGGTGCCCAAGAAGAATGGGAAGTTACGTGTGTGTATTAACCTTAAAAACATAAATGCCGTCACAGTAAGAGATAGTTATCCACTTCCAATCATAGATCATTTACTGGAGCGTGTTGCGGGCAAGGAAGTTTATAGCTTCCTTGATGGATTTTCAGGTTACAATCAAGTAGCCATTGCCTCTGAAGATCAACAAAAAACGGCCTTTGCCACAGAGTGGGGAGTCTTTGCATTTCGTGTGATGCCATTTGGGCTCACCAATGCACCTGCAACATTCCAAAGGCTCATGTGTCATGTCTTCAAAGAGTTCTTGGGAAAGAGCTTAGAAGTATATGTGGACGATTTATGTGCTCATTCCCAAGAAAGGAGATGTCACATCCCTGAGCTCAGACAGATCTTCAACAAGTGTAGAGACTATCGAGTGTGTCTGAACCCAAAAAAGTGTGTGTTCATGTACCTCAAGGTAAAATCTTAGGTCATATTGTTTCTAAGAATGGAATATCAACAGATGAGGACAAAGTAAAAGCCATAGCGGAGTTGTCGAGGCCAAGGAATGTTAAAGAGGTACAAGCCTTTATGGGCCATTGTGGATATTACCATAGGTTTATTCACATGTATGAAATTAGAGCTAAGCCTCTTTATGCCTTGTTGACAAATTTTGAGTGGAACAATGAATGCGAGAAGTCCTTCAATGAGCTGAAGAGACGCTTGTGCACAACACCATTACTGACCACTCCTGATTGGAATAAGCCATTCCATGTACATGTGGATGCATCCAATAATGCAATAGGATGTGTGTTGTCACAACCCACAAGTGAAGGCAATCTAGATTTGCCTATAGCATATGGGAGCAGACAACTAAATGTTGCAGAACAAAATTATACAACAACTGAGAGAGAAGGCTTAGGCATGGTATATGCCGTAAAGAAGTTTAGACACTATCTATTGGCCAACAATTTTAAGTTTTTCATTGATCATCAAGCCTTATTATACTTGGTCAATAAACCTTGCAATACCGGACGCTTAGTAAGATGGTTCCTCTTACTAATGGAATATGACTTTGAAGTGGTTGTTGACCCACCTCAAAGCGGATCACCTTTCTTGTATCACTTCAGGCGAGTCACCGCAAGGACTGTCTAATGAATTGCTCGATGCTTATCTGTTCAATCTAGAAGTTGTTCCTAAATGGGCAAATAAGTTGGTACCAGTCCTAACCTTTGGACCCGCAAATAAGAATGTAAAAACAAACAAAGATGAAATTGTAAAATCACAAAAATATCAAATATGGGCAGGAAGCATGTACACACAAGATACAGAAGGTGTATTAGCTTGTTGTGTCGAGGACGATGAACATAGTAGTTAGTTGCAACAAGCCCATGAAGGATTTCTAGGGAATCACTATTCTAAACAACGAACATTGCAAAATCTAAAGCCTTTAGGAGTGTATTGGCCTAGTATGGACAAAGAAATTCATGAGTGGATTAAGAATTGTCCAACGTGCAAAGAGAGACCCCCAGTGGAGCATGCCACCCTTTATCACGTGTCACTAATTCCAGATTGGAGTGCTCCATTGGTAGAATTTATGAGATCAGGAACACTACCTAGCGAGGCTAGTCTCGCAAGAAAATGAAGCATGGAACAAGAGGCTCTAGACTATGCTTTAGTAGGAGATAACCTATACTGAAGAGGCAACGATGGTTATTTAAGATTGTGCGTTCATGAATCAGACTATTTGAAAATCTTAAAACTACCCATAGTAGTGTTGCAAGCAGACATTTTGGTCCTGATCGAGTAATTAAGACTATTCTATTCTCAGGACTTTGGTGGCCCACTCTTCACATGGATGCACATACCTATGTGAAGAAATGTGACACATGCCAACGTGCCCAGTACCCAATTAGGAAAGATGAGATGCCTTTGACGCCAATGATGGGAGGACATGCATTCTCAAAGTGGGGCATAGACTTTGTAGGTCCTATTAACCCCGAAGCTAGAAACTCCCATGCTAAGTACATTATTGTAGCCACTGACTACCTTTCAAAGTGGGTAGAAGTTAAAGCCATAACAAAGAATGATGCTCAAACAACAGCAAAGTTCTTGTTTGAGAATGTGTTCACGAGATATGGATTACCAATAGAGTTAGTAAGTGATAGGGGTACACACTTCTTAAATGAAGTCATTGAAAATCTTCTCCAAGAATTCTTGGTGATACATAAGAAGTCTGCCCCCTATCATCCACAAGCTAACGGACAAGCCGAGAGCACAAACAAGATCCTATGTAATGTACTGACAAAACTAGTAAATAATAAACACTCGGATTGGGACAAACAACTTCACATGTTGTTTGGGCTTACTGAGTTGCCTATAAAACGGTACTCAATGCCACCCCATTTCAGATGGTCTTCGGAAAAAATGCTATGCTACCATTGGACTTCCTAATCCCAACTTTAAAAGTAGCACAAGAGCATGAGTGTAGTGGACACGAGTTATCCTCTAGGATCTTTGAAGTAGAATGCTTGGGTGAGACAAGGCTACGAGTGGCGACACGCATCTATGCTGCAAAGAAAAGGCAAAAGGCATACTTCGATGCACATATCAAAGATAAAGGATTGAACGAGGGAGACCTAGTGTTGGTTTATACACTAAAGCAACATGCCCGTAAATTGGAAAAACGATGATATCGACCATGATCATTAATAGAATTTCCACTAGCGGTGCAGTTCAATTGGCCACACTAGAAGGTGATATCCTTCCGAACTATATCAGTGGTTGTCGAGTCAAGCTATATCAAGAACCTCTTACAGAGGATATGCTAAAGAGACTGAACACTACTAAGAAGCGAAAAGAAGAAGAATTAAGGGTTAGAGAAGAAGCACAAGCAGAGGCTAGAGAACGCGTTAGGAGAAATAAGCTAAGATGCCTAGGCCTAGATATCAATCTTGAGGCCCCAAGATACCACATGGCCATGTGTCAAACATGAAGTTCAATTGCTTCTCAAATAATTGATCGACATCCATTTGTGACCATAGCGGTAGGACAAGGGAAGAATGCAAGGACTGTGAGAGCTTTGATTGACTCAGGTGCAGCAACTATTGCAGTTAGACTTTCATACTGCCAAGATCTACAATTGAACATCAATTCCTGGCACTCCTGTAGGAGGTTCTCCATTTGTCATTCTTGATAGCCTGTGATCAGTATTTCCTTTTTTGACTACTACTTCAAAATCAAATTCCATTAACAATAGAAACCATCGTACTAGTCGTCCGATATTACAAGGCTTATTGACTAGACATAATTGAGCCTAATGATCAATGTAGAATGTGAATTCGTTTGCCAATAAGTAGTGTCTAAATTTATTCACTACGTATACCATTCCTAAGCCTTCTCGTTCCGTAGTGGTATAAATATGCTCCACTTAGTTTAAATATCTACTCCTATAGGCTATAGGATGATCTAGCTTTCCTGTATCTTTTGGCTATGCTAAGATGCAACCAATGGAAAACTTGGATGCATCCACATGAATATGAAATGGTTTATTCCAATCTGGTACTTTTAAGATTGGTGTTGAACTCAACCAATTATTTAATTTGGTGAAGGCTTTTTCACATTCTTCTATCCAAGTAAACTGAGTCAACAATCCATAAAGGGGCCTCACAATTATGGCATACATGTGAATAAAGCTACGATAATATCCACAATTTCCCATAAATGCTTTCACTTCTTTAGCGGTCTTTGGTCTTGGCTCAATGGAAATTCCATTCGTAGAGACAATGTGTCATAAGATCTTTCTTTGTTGAACCATGAAGACACATTTTTTCCGGATTAAGGCATACTCCATATTGACGAGATTTGGAAAATATTTTTCTTAGTTCTAGGATGTGCTCTAGTCTTATAGCTGAATATGTACATAAATCATCCATACTCTTCCTCAAAAATTCCTTGGACACATGGCACATCAGTCTTTGAAAGTGGTTGGGGTGTTAGTTAGACCAAATGGCATAACCCTAAAAGCATAGACTCCCCACTCAGTTGCAAAGGTTGTCTTATGTTGGTCTTCAAGAGCAATGGCTACCTGATTATATCGTGAAAAGCCATCAGGGAAGCTATAGACTTCCTTGCCTGCAACCCTTTCCAACAGATGATCTGTGATGGGTAATGGGTAACTATCACATATGGTGGCTGCGTTCACCTTTTTAAGATTAATGCGCACCCTTAATTTGTCATTCTTTTCTGGCACTACCATTAAAGGTGATACCCATTCTGTGTGTTCAATTTCATAAATGAAGCCTGCTTTTAATAGTTTATCTATCTGCTCCTTAATCTTTGCCGAATAAACATCATTATAGGTGTATGGTCTTTGTTTGGGGGGCTTGGCTTCTGTTGTCATAAGGATTCTATGAGCACAAATAGAAGGATCTACACCTTTTAAATCCTTATAAGTCCATGCAAAGACATCTCGATATTCTCTTATAAGCTGTATTAATTCTTGTTCTTCCTCCAGAGAGACATCTTGTCCTATGAAGGTGCATCTCTCTTCTCCTTATTCAATAGCTACTACAATCTTCTTGGTCTGCTCCTTATTGCCGTATGCTTTCCCTGGTTGTGCTTCTCATTTTGGCATTTGAATAGCAATCTTTCTTTCTTCTACTTCATATTTCTTGAAAAACTCATGTACCTCGAATTGATCTAGAGGTGTGCTATCTTCTTTTTCTTTTTCCATGTTTGGTTCATGTATTATAGGTTGTAGCACGTCTTGAGTCAAATCTAGACTAGTTTCAATTTCTCCCTTCTTTTTCCTTTCTTCCTCAATAGGTTCCAGTTCCATTTCTATGCTCTTGTAATCTTCATTCCATTCTTTTTCAATTACCTCTCCTTCATCCGCTTCTTGGAGAATAATCATGTATAGATTTACATCATATCCTTCCTCATCTATGCATTCATTCATAGTAATTACTTCTTCATTTATGCATACGTCAAGAGTGGTTAAAATCTCCATCCAACCATGGGGTTCGAAGTCTTCATCTAAGAATATTTGAGGCATGTAAGAAGGATCTTCTACAGGTCTAGACACTCCTTGTCCTGGCTGCCATCTTTGTCTCCTTTCTTCTTCCCTTTTAGCTGCCTTGCATATCCATAGGTGAGTATCTTTGTTCATCCATGTTTGACTACTTGACCCTACACTATGAATGGATAAATTATCGTCTTCCTTGTGTATCGGGTTCCATTGCAGAGGAGGGACATCTTGATAAGTATAAGTATGGATGTTTATCCTAGTTGTTGTTCCTCCATGCTGCAAGTATACTATGTCTTTTCCCCAGTCTCGCACTACCTTGAGCTATCTCATGAAAGGCCTTCCAAGTATCATCTCATAATCGCTAGCCTTTTCGAATTGACATGTTGCAAAGGTATGCTTGAACTCGACTCTGCAAGTGGTAAATACCACGTTTTCTAATAATCCCAAGGGTCGTTATGTGTGTCCATCTGCCATTTGAATATTCATCCTAGTGGGTTGTAGGGTTGGCTTTCCCCTTTTCTCCCATATTTCTTTGGTTGCAATTCCCACTCCAGCTCCCGAATCTAATATGGCTTTAGTGGTATAACATCCATAAGTGATAGGGAGGCATGTCTTTCCTTCATCTCCCTCACTGAAATTTCCAACCTTATCAACTAGGATTTCAACAGTAGCTACTTCATCCCTCATCTCGCTTTTATCTGACTTAATTTCCAGTTGGCTAGTGATTTTCTCTCTTAATTGAGGCTTCACTTTCAAGAGTTCCTCTCAAGTCAAGGTGCATGGTATTTTTAATTTTCTCAGGTGTTGTACTATATCCAAAGTTTGGGTTGATGTGTTCCGTTCCTTTTTCCTCATGGAGAGAACATGATACAACTCTGAGTTATGTTCATATTCTCCCATGTAGTTGGTAATGCATTCACACTGCCTTCCTCATCTTTGTTGCCATCCAGTTGAGATGATCTTTCTAGGTTTAATTCAGGCATTGACAATTCAAGTTCGCCTACTGCTTCTAACTCCTCAAAAGGTGGTTCAATTCCTTCTATTTTCTTCCATCTATCTTCTTGGACTCTTGCCCATAAGTCTCTAGGCCATTTCGCATCTACTTCAGGGATTACATATCCTTCTTCTTTACTTTCATGGCATTTTTCTTCATAGTTCTTGTCTTTCTCTCCTTCCCTAGTGTGACTAGGGCCTACACATTCTTGAAATTCCTTTTCAGGGATCCTTGTGCTTGGTAATGGCTGAACAAGTTTTTCCAGGGTTTGCTGAGTCACTTCAATTAGCTTCTTACATATTTCCAATCTCTCTTTCTCTAAGTCACCTCTTGGGTATTCTCTTTCGTGTTGCTCAATGGTTGGGCCTGCCTTTATTCGTGCTTGATATGCTTTAATCCACATGGCTAAATCTTCTGGCATTGGATCAACTAAAATTGATCTTGCCTCTTGTTTTTAATGCTTTTCTGTCTCCTTGTTAGGGTTTCCTTTAGCTTCTTGCTTTTCATCTTGGCTTTTCTTATTATTCTTGTTCTCTAACTTTTGTTGCAGTCTCTTATCTTTTATCTTTTCTCTACGAGTCCTCCATCTTTGGGTTTGTCTAGACTTAGCATCCTTCTCAGACACTTCAGAGTCTGCAACCACTTGTGGTGCTGGGGGGTTTGATTCTTTATTTTGGTTATCATTTACTTTGGATTTCTCCAGGGTCTCTCTTGCTTTAACCCTAGTTATGGCTTTCAATGGCACAGTGTACTCTTTATCACTTCCTGATGATTCTACCACTTCTATTAAATTTATTTGTGTTGTAGAATTGGTTTTATTTGGGTTATTAGGACAATCTCTAAAAAGATGTTCTCTACCACAATCACTGCAGTAACCCTCCCAAACTCTCTGAGGTGCTGGTGGGTTAGGCAATGTACACTCTCTGATAAAGTGATCACCTCCTCATCTATAACATGGTCCTCTAGGAGCAGGTGGTCTATTCATTGGCCGTGGTGGTACTGGAGCTCTAGGAGCAATGTACATTAATGACACATAGTCCTGATCATATCCATAGGAGCTATCATAACTATCAGCTCCATATGTATATGACTCATAGGATTGTCCATACTCAACCATAGTATTTTCATAGGTGGAATAAATTCCCTGACTAAGGTCGTAAGATTGATCATAAGTCTCAGTACTAGTCAATGGGGTGGCTGGTACTATTGTTCTTTCAAGATTCTCTTCAATTTGAACGATTTTCACTAGGACAACATTTTGAGGGTGAGCTGGTTGTTGTCCTAACACTGGTTGAGGTTGATTGTATCCTTGATATGCATATGGTCGTGGTGTTAGTGCTTGCTGATGGTATGGGGGGTATCTATAGGCTTCTCCTCCTTGATTTCTCGAGGGGTATCCGTAAGGCCTAAATGGTGGTTGTGTAGGTCTTGGTTGTCGATTGTAAGGACGATTCTCCGTACTGTGATTTGTGTACCTTTACTCTATGTTACAGTAATGAGTGGGACCCTGGGTAGATGATCTATTATAGGCATAAGGAGGTGGTGGGACTATTCCCCTATTGCACAAATGAGAAGGGTGGTCAACTCCAAAGTGAACGCATCTCCTGAGCATAGGCACTCTCATAGATTGGTTAGGATAATTCCTCTGTCCTTGACATTGAGCTTCTTAGCCACTAAATCGGCTATCTCTTGTACATTGTTCGTGGGATTGGAAGTACTGCTAGCACTATCCTCACTCTTAACACTTTCTTGAGGTATTTTAAGTCTTCCACCAGATTGTCTTCTAGATCGATACACTCCTTCATGCATTCTTGTAAACTTTGGAATCTCTTCACATATACTAAGGATCTCAATGACCCATTCACTAATCCTTCCAAGAATAATGAGACCACTTTATTTTGGGTGGGTCTCTCTTCTGTAGGACATCTATCCACATATTGCTTGAATCGTCTCGCTACTAACCTCATTGATTTCATAGGCGACTGCTTGAAACTATGGATTAATGATAAAGAGTTGTTTTCTATTCCAGTCTTAGTGAATTCCTCAATCAATTACTAATATACTTGTTCCATGTTTTGAACATTATTAGGATCTAAGGGCTGGAACCATGCTACGGCCTTGTCTATGAGGCTTAGGCCAAATGATTCATATTGGACCATGAAATCTTCTACTTGTTCAACTCTTGCCACTTGCTTGAATTCAGCAATGTGATTGTATGGCTCACCAGAACCATCATAGTGGCTTCTCATGTATTTGGCCACTTGAGTGGGTCTTAATCTTCTTCCAGGTTCAGGCAGCCTTGACATTACAGGGAAAACTGGATGTCCTACAGGTATACCTGCATCCCTTGAAGTTAGAGCACCTCTATATCAAGAATAACTTAAAACCTTTACCAATTTGGAGGATCTATACTCAATTACCAAAATCTTGAACAAACTGTGAAGAGAGTAATTACTCAGAAAGTCTGCTGCACATATCTTACTCATTGACTAATCAAATGTGTAAAGTTTTTTATACAACTTTGCACAAGGTGTCGTCTATAGATTGCGCACCTTTTCCAAGATAAATCATTCCAAAAGATTAATTATATCTTGAGAAATGAACCAAACAGTTCACCTATGTCTAAAATTGTTCTCCTGTAAAGTCGATTCTGACACCTGCAACTTCTAGCACATGGTTCTCCCAAACTAGAACCCATTTAAGCAAATGCTTTTAGCCATAGATGGTTTACCTTCAAACTTCGATTTTGACTCCTCATTTGTGCAAAACTTTACACTGTGCACTGAGAACTGATCAGTTCTTTGACCATCGAGATTGCGCTTGTTTGAGAAGACACTCAACACTTTCTCACATACAAATGTTCCTGCACATAATTATCACAGCCTCTTTACAATTAGGCTCTCAAACTTTAACTATAGACTCATTAACTATGGAACTAGACACCTACAAAAGGATTCTTGAAATGATTAAGCACAGAAGGAGAACACTCAAAAATATCGGGTGCAACTTTTCTTATATTCAGAAAACTTTTACATATGGATGAGAGAGAGATCTTCTTCACTTCACAAGTGTCTAATGACTCATAATTTTTCTAATTTCTTGTTCTCTCATATTCTCTCATACTTGCCCCGACATTTTACTTGTATATATAGCCAAATATGTGCATGATCTACCCATCTACATAGATGGATTAAATAGATCCATGGCTAGATTGAAGAAAGCATGGGATGCTCACATAGTGCCTAGACAAGCAGTCAAGTACGTGGGAGGATTTTATATGGATAAAAGAGGGATTATGTATGCAATCACAGAGCATCCAGAGAGCATTAATGAGCAAAGGGAAGAAGATAATGCCCAAAACCCTAATGAAGAGGGACAAGAAGAACATGTGTTAACCCCTAGAGGAAAGTCCATCATAATTAGGGCTTGGAAAGGAGACTTAATTCCCTAACACGACTCCTTAATGGATGTATACATGTGAATGGAATGGATCATTTACTTAAAACCAACTCTTTGTTATGGGAAGAAGTAACAAACCTTGCCACCATCTATGAGTTAGAGGATCCTGAAAAAGGAACTTCATTCAAAGTAAAGGTACACTTATTCCTTATAAAGGTTGAAGAACTTAATACACAGGTGAAGAAAGGATGGGAGATTCTCTTCAGATAGAGAAATTGGATAGAGAAAACTATCCAACATGGTCAATGAGGATGGAAGCTCATCTTATGAGCAAAGACCTGATAGGTTATATCACAGGTGAAGAAGAAAAGCCTCAATTAAGAGATCCTAGTGTTCCAACTAGGGATGAACGACTACTTGCTACCTCACATCAGAGGTCTTGAAAGTGCAAGTGATATATGGAATGCTTTGGAGGAGCATTTCCAAAACACTACAAAGTCAAGGAAGGCATCTTTGTGGGTAGAGTTTACCACAGTCAAGAAGAAGGCCTCTCAATCCCTTTCTGATTATGTAACAAGGATGAAGGACATTGCAGATGCATTAGGAGCAGTTGATGAAGATATTGAGGAGGATAAATTGGTAAGGCAAATCCTCACAAGTTTGAGAGGTGATGACAAATGGAAGCCATTCATTTTATCTATTTAATTGTCACTAGATCATTTTACTCTTGATTTAAATCAGTTGCTAGGACACATGCTAACCTTTGAGCAGGATGTCAAAGATGAAAGTGATAAGAGTGCAGGTCAAGCAATGTATTCAAAGGATAAGAAGAAGAATAGCAAAGGGAAGCAACAAACAAATGAAGATGAAGGTACAACTAGCCAAGCTAACTTCCTAAGAGGAAGAGGAGGTGGCAAAGGTAGAGGAAGAGGCAGAAGTAGTAAAGATGGAGTCAAAGCTTGCTGGATTTGTGGTAAGAGAAATCACTTAGCTCATGATTGTTGGCATAATACTCTAAACAATGGTGGATATAATCAGAATTTTAATTCAAGAGGAAGAGGTGGCAGAAATCAAAGAGGTAATTCCAAAGGTAGAGGTAGTAGAGGTTATTTTGGAACAAATGCAGGTAGAGGATTCCAAAGTCAATCCTACAACAATACCTACTACAATTATGCTTCAGATCAGAAGGAGGATTCAACCTTGATCATGAATGCAACTTGTGAAAGGCAAAGTGAAGACCAAAGAGTCTTCTACATTGACTCAGGGTATAGCAATCACCTGAGTGGCAATATAGCTTTGGTGACTGATTTGGAGAATAAGGTAACTAATCATGTAGTTCAAACAAGTGACAATACAAAGCATAATGTGAAGTCAATTGGATCAATGAAGGCCAAGGATGGAAGTACTCTTTTGAGTAAGGTTTTGTATGTTCCTACAATTCCAAAGAATTTGATAAGTGTAGGGCAAATTTTTAGACTCCGTTTGAGCCCCCAAATAAGTCCTGGAACCTATTTTTTAACTAGGCCGGACACTAGGTCTAGACAGGGCCAAAACCACTCAAAAAACTATAAAAAGGGCTGGAGAGCTCATTTTTGGGGGGAGCTTGTTGTACATTTCATCTGTGTCAAAGAGTTCTTTTGTAATTGAGGTCCTTCCATTGTTCCTCTCTTTGCTTTTACCTTGTGTGTGTGTGTGTGCATATGTGTGCATGTTTGTATGCTTTCACTCACACACTTGTGCACTTCACTTGCTCTTGGTCTTCATACCGGTGCTCACATCTCCGCGGATTGACATTTATGAGGTGGAGCTCCTCACATTGGTACAAGTTGCCATTGTGCTTGAGTGACACCAAACTTGGTGCTGTTGCCGAGGAGAGAGCTTGGAGGACGAGTGTGTGATAGTAAGACGTAGAGTAGCGACGTTGGAAGGTAAAAAAATCACCATTTTGAGTTTACTTTCTAAGTTTTTCTTCTTCATCATCTTCATCATCATCACCATCTTCTCCTATCTTCATCTTCTCTGAATTTTTTCTCATTTTCGAGTGTACATTCACCTCGTTTTTCACTTGCAACTGTGAGGAACAAGCGTAGAGGGTGTTCAGAGCTGAAGCGCTGAAGAAATTGCCTTGAACTTCACTTAAAACATCAAAAATCTGAGTGGTAGTATCATGGAGTGACAAGATCTACGTTTGGTATCGCGGTGCTGGTATCGTGAGTTTGGAGGGTGACATTGCAAATACAGGCACATAGGAGTGATAAGGAGAACCCAAGGTACAAATATTTGCAAAAATTTTTGAATCTGGGCTTAAAAATCTCCAAGTATCATGTCCGATTGAGTTTTGGTATCGCGATACCAGAATACCCGAGTATCACGATACTTGTCGAGGTATCGTACCGTGCACACCCACTTGAGGTCACGATACCATTTTGGTATCATATCATCAAGTGCTGGTATCGCGATCGCGGTTTCCCCGCTGGTATTGTATTGTGGTCCACCTAGTATCGTATCGTGTCGGTCACGGTATCGTATCATTGACTAACTGGTATCGTATCACATGCATCATTGGTATCGTATCGTCAGATCCTTTGGTATCGTATTGCTCAAAGAGTCAGTATCATATCGTGCGATTTCTAGTATCGTATCGTGTTAGGTCAAGTGGTATCATATCGTCTATTGAGCGGTATCATATCATTTACAAACTGGTATCGTATCGTGAGGTTGGTATCGTATCTTGCAAATCAGGGGTATTGTATCGTGTCCATTTCCAGTATCGTATCGTTTGAGGTGTTATCATCTAAAGTGGTATCCTGTAAAACAAAGGTATCATATCGTGAAAATCTGGTATCGTATCACCTGTTCTAAGCTCCTAGAGAGATCGTGTTTCCCTATTTTAACCCCCAAAACCCTGAACTGGCATAACTTTGTCAACGAAATCTGTTTGTTGTGATCTTGGGTTCGTTGGAAATCTCGTGGGAAGTAGGGTATTTGAAGTTGACCCTTAGGTTGGACTAGGAAGCAAGGGGTTCCACAAGATTTTGAGCAATTCAAAGGACATTTTTGGACTTGTAGACAAGGCTTATGAACCTAAGATCAAGTTGACAACTGGCAAGAGATAGATAAAGTACCAAATCATCCAAGTTTGGTGTCAACCACACAACCAAGTCGGAAACTCACAACTCAGCACGTAGTGCTAACCACTGAGAAATGTCAAAAATGTCATTTAACTAGGAGACACTCTTGGCTTCTGAAGACTTGCATAGTTCAGTACCTATGGAAGATTTTATGACTAGTGTGGAAGGGGAATATCGGATGTCTCTTCAATACATATCCACTAACTTGCAAGGAATACCCATCTACCTCGATGGTCTACACAGGCTGGTAGTAAGAATGATAAATGCTACAGAATCTGAAATAGTTCCAAGACCAGTTGTTAAGTATGATGGTGAAGTTTACATGGACAAGATGGACCAGATATATGTAGTAACCGAAAATCCTGATTAGATTAATGAAAGGGGAGAGTTAGAGGGACAAGGAACTTCCAGAAAATCTAACCAAGAAGAACTGGTGACTACCCTAAGGGGCAAGTCTGTGGTGACTCAAGTCTTGAGAGGGGATTTGATACCTCAAGATGATTACCTATTGGACATATACCTAATCCATGGGTCTGACCTACTCCTACAAAATGATTCATTGACACAAGGTGAAAGCATCAATCCAACAACTACATACGAGTTAAGGGATCCGGAAAATCCATGTAGAGCTACATACCTAGAACAAAATCAAAGGAGATATTGGCCTGTAGATGAAGCAGAGAGGTCTAGATTAAAGTACATGGATCTGCCTATATTCCCTCCTCGAGATCAAGCAACTACCTCACAAAACCCATTCCAGACCCAACAAAGAATGGAAAATGGGATGTCAGGACAAATAAGCCAATGCAGTATGCCCAACAGACCATAGGAGCAATTCACCATGTCAGGATTTAACCCTCACGGTCACACTAGTCAGGGAATGGGAAATATGAATAGATCTACCTTTAGGACAAAACCGCCCCAAGGTGTCCCTATTATAATTCGATCCCCAGAGCTCGACAGAAGACTGAGACCAATCCAACTGGCCAAATGTATGCAAAATCATTACAATGGCACATGAGAACCTTATGAACACATTGCAAAATTCAAGCAGGTGTTGCGAGCGGAGCAAGTGGATGACTTTTTCATGCAATATGAATCCTTTGGGCTAACCCTCATGGGAATAGCCTTAGCTTGGTTTCAATCCTTGGATCCAAATTCCTTTGGCAATATCGAACAATTCTTCCAAGAATTTATTTGGGGATTCACTATGCAAGGGATCAAGCACAATTCGTCATGCTTAATACATAGTTTCAAACAAGCTCCTAATGAGACAGTAAAAAATGCAGCATGAAGATTTAATCAATATGTAAATCGATGCCGTGTGACAGAGAGACCTTCTCAGTAGAAAATGATATCCCTATTTTTAGAAGGTCTAACCAACGGAACATTGAGAATCTTGGTATATGTAAAACGATTGCAAACCCTGAGTGAGTGCATAGATTTGGAAGGAAGACAATTTAGCTGAGGATCTCAAAATCACACAAGATCCTACCAAATCAGAGGATACAAGGAGCAATGAAACTTCTAGTTCGAGCTATGTGGAGGAAGTGGCAGAGTTAGTGGCCAAAAAATTAGGGGTACAAGGACAAAGGAACTACGAAAACTCTTCCTTGAGATTCCCAATGTTAGGAAGTTGCACACTTTTTGGTTGAGATCATCCATCTCATGTCTGCACCAGAGAAGGATTAGGGTTATCACAATCTTACGCTTACGATAGACAACCAAATCAGGAGCGTAACATGTACTCTTATAGTGAGCAGAAGTACCCCAACTACAACATTGAAACGATCCAATGAATAGACAACCACGACTGTTTGTACCACCCCCATGTAAACCACACTGGTACCCTCCTAGAGAACAAGGCAGAGAAGTTCCTAGGTATAACCCATGTCAAGGACCACGAGGAGCAACTAGACAGTATGAACATGGAGGATATAGCCAACTTCAACCCATACCAGGACAACAACCACCCCACCCACTAGCTCCGATACAAGGGTAGAACATCACAATACAAGTTGTTTGTCTTGAGTGTGGCAAAGAACAACTCCTGAGAGATTGTCCCGGACATCCCTCTAGTGCACCAAAGGTTACACCAGTTAATGTAGTAGACTTAATAGGGGATTCAAGTTCCAGTAGCGATAATGTGGTGCCTATACATGCAATTACTAGGGCACAAGCCTTACAAAAAGCTAAACTAGCTGAGCAATCAGAGCCAAGTGAGTCAGGAGAGCCTAGTAAGAGAAAAACAAGAACATGGAAGGACACTAGAGAGAAGGCCAATCGTAAGTGGACCAAAAAGTTATCCGAATTAGAAGAAATCTTGAAAGATGCAAAAACAAAAAAAAGAAGATATTGCCTCTCAAATCCCCTCTCATGTCGAAACTCCATCCACGCCACCTCATCCCCACCCACCAACCATTGTAAATACACCGCAACCAGGGTCTGTTCTTGCAGATCCAACCTCAGTAGACTTGGACATAATGTTCAAGGCATACCTGGCTCGACTTCAAGAAGGGCCAACACCTCCAAACCTAGACGAGCTACCCTAGAGCAGATTTAGAGATTGAACACACAAAAATGTGCATAAAAATGGTGGAACTAGCTCAAGCTATGTTCGAGGCCGATCAATCATTCAATTAGACGAATGCTATTACACCAGGTTTGCACTTCCAGGGCTTACTAGATAGATTAGAGCAGTTGGTAAATAAACGTCAAGTTTCTTTACCTCTTGAGGCTCAACCAACTATTGAAAGAGAAAGCTCATCACCAAAGAAAGTCTATGTTCCTGACTCCATAGATGAGGGAGAACCTTTTTCAATTCAACAACACTCTCAAAAGTTCTTGTGGGAAATACCAGAAGAGAAATGGGCAAGGAGAAGGATGTTTCCCCTCGTATTCTTGAAATTGATGACTGTCACGATCAACTCCCACAAGACATTCCATCTATTTATGGAGACCAAGTAGAGCAACAAGAAAAAGAAAGTTTAGGATTTGAATCTGATTCTTTACAAGAGTTGCCACAATTCACAGGCCCATGGGAATCTGAATCTCTCCAGATCAAAGCTCCCACAATATTGATCAGAAACGAAGACTCGGTGGTTCCAAGAAACACTGATGTCATGAAGAACACTAAGGTTCAGTGTCATCTCACTATAGAGAAGATGCTCAAAGCAAAACCTGAGCTATGGAATCATGTGAAGGATCAAGTTCCAGAACTTGATTCCAATATGCCAAAAGCAGACTCTAAGCAGAAAGTTCCAGAGATACCTCTAGACAAAATAGGGGACATGAGCGAAGGTGAGGAAGGTAATACTTATCTTCCGATCACCTACCAAGGTTACACAACCAAAGCGATCATAGATTCTGGTGCTGGTATTGCTATTGTGACCACTTCCTTGTGGAAGCAATGGGGTAAACCCGCATTAAGACCAACTAGAATGAAGCTTCAGATGGCTGACGGCCATGTGGAAAGACCTCTAGGATTGTTAGAAGGGATAACTCTAACCACTTGTGGTGTAGAGTTTGAGCACACCTTTGCTATATGTGACTTTGGTAAAAAAACTATTACCTACAAAATGATCCTAGGAAGACCCTTCCTACGACAACTGCAAGTTGTATAGGATTGGGGAACCAATTCCTTGTACTTGCAGTGCTTAGGGGTCACAACCAAGGTCAATTGGAAGGATTACACCTTCAGAGATGTACCACCCCTATAGTAGAATTCTATCCACAAGGAGCAAGAAGATTCAATCTCTGTGCATTCAAAAAGTTCATCTCATACATCCTGGATGCATGAAGATACTCGTTTGTGGATGTGTAAGGTCGCAAAGGAAGAGGAAAAACGCTTAAAGGCCAGAAAAAAGGAACTTCTCCAAGAAATTGACCAGTTAAAGACCCAGCCTATACACCGATGATCTTTCCAGATGAGGAATTTGAGCCTCATGGTTGGGCAGAAATCTTAGCTACCATGGACATTGCAGTTAATGAAGAACAATGGACACCTCATTGTGATGAGGAGGGTTATGATATTTCAGTGTTCATATGTCAGCCCTTGCTAGAAAAATGTGACCCTAGTGATGTCATAGAAGAAGGCGAAAATGACGATGATCTAGAGTCCATTGTTATGGATAGTTGCTTTGACTCAGAGAAGCACTATCTAGAAGATGTAGGAGTATTTAACCAACCTGAAGAAGAACCTCTCACAAGCATTAACACTATAAATTCAAAGGAAGGAAGCATGACACTATAGAGACTTGATGGGAGTAGATCCAAAGGTTTGTTCTCATACAATCCCCATGATATCAGATGCCAAGCCTACCAAACAGAAGCCCTACACATATAATGACACCTATGCAGCTAAAATAAAAGAGGAAATCGACAGATTGATTGAAGCCGGATTCATCTATGAGATTGAGCACATTGAATGGGTGTCCCCGATTGTAGTGGTGACGAAGAAGAATGGGAAGTTACGTGTGTGTATTAACCTTAAAAACATTAATGCCGTCACAGTAAGAGATAGTTATCCACTTCCAATCACAGATCATTTACTGGAGCGTGTTGCAGGCAAGGAAGTTTATAGCTTCCTTGATGGATTTTCAGGTTACAATCAAGTAGCCATTGCCTCTAAAGATCAACACAAAATGGCCTTTGCCACAGAGTGGGGAGTCTTTGCATTTCGTGTGATGCCATTTGGGCTCACCAATGCACCTACAACATTCCAAAGGCTCATGTGTCATGTCTTCAAAGAGTTCTTGGGAAAGAGCTTAGAAGTATATGTGGACGATTTATGTGCTCATTCCCAAGAAAGGAGATGTCACATCCCTGAGCTCAGACAGATCTTCAACAAGTGTAGAGACTACCGAGTGTGTCTGAACCCAAAAAAGTGTGTGTTCATGTACGTCAAGGTAAAATCTTAGGTCATATTGTTTCTAAGAATGGAATATCAACAGATGAGGACAAAGTAAAAGCCATAGCGGAGTTGTCGAGGCCAAGGAATGTTAAAGAGGTACAAGCCTTTATGGGCCATTGTGGATATTACCATAGGTTTATTCACATGTATGAAATTAGAGCTAAGCCTCTTTATGCCTTGTTGACAAATTTTGAGTGGAACAATGAATGCGAGAAGTCCTTCAATGAGCTGAAGAGACGCTTGTGCACATCACCATTACTGACCACTCCTGATTGGAATAAGCCATTCCATGTACATGTGGATGCATCCAATAATGCAATAGGATGTGTGTTGTCACAGCCCACAAGTGAAGGCAATCTAGATTTGCCTATAGCATATGCAAGCAGACAACTAAATGTTGCAGAACAAAATTATACAACAACTGAGAGAGAAGGTTTAGGCATGGTATATGCCGTAAAGAAGTTTAGACACTATCTATCTGCCACCAATTTTAAGTTTTTCATTGATCATCAAGCCTTATTATACTTGGTCAATAAACCTTGCATCAATGGACGCTTAGTAAGATGGTTCCTCTTACTAATGGAATATGACTTTGAAGTGGTTGTTAGGAAAGGTAAGGCCCACCTCAGAGCGGATCACCTTTCTTGCATCACTTCAGGCGAGTCATCGCAAGGAGTGTCTAATGAATTGCTCGATGCTTATCTATTCAATCTAGAAGTTGTTCCTAAATGGGCAAATAAGTTGGTACCAGTCCTAACCTTTGGACCCGCAAATAAGAATGTAAAAACAAACAAAGATGAAATTGTAAAATCACAAAAATATCAAATATGGGCAGGAAGCATGTACAAACAAGATACAGAAGGTGTATTAGCTTGTTGTGTCGAGGACGATGAACATAGTAGTTAGTTGCAACAAGCCCATGAAGGATTTCTAGGGAATCACTATTCTAAACAACGAACATTGCAAAATCTAAAGCGTTTAGGAGTGTATTGGCCTGGTATGGACAAAGAAATTCATGAGTGGATTAAGAATTGTCCAACGTGCAAAGAGAGACCCCCAGTGGAGCATGCCACCCTTTATCACGTGTCACTAATTCCAGATTGGAGTGCTCCATTGGTAGAATTTATGAGATCAGGAACACTACCTAGCGAGGCTAGTCTCGCGAGAAAATGAAGCATGGAACAAGAGGCTCTAGACTATGCTTTATAGGAGATAACCTATACTGAAGAGGCAAGGATGGTTATTTAAGATTGTGCGTTCATGAATCAGACTATTTGAAAATCTTAAAACTGTCCATAGTAGTGTTGCAAGCAGACATTTTGGTCCTGACCGAGTAATTAAGACTATTCTATTCTCCGGACTTTGGTGGCCCACTCTTCACATGGATGCACATACCTATGTGAAGAAATGTGACACATGCCAACGTGCCCAGTACCCAATTAGGAAAGATGAGATGCCTTTGACGCCAATGATGGGAGGACATGCATTCTCAAAGTGGGGCATAGACTTTGTAGGTCCTATTAACCCCCAAGCTAGAAACTCCCATGCTGAGTACATTATTGTAGCCACTGACTACCTTACAAAGTGGGTAGAAGTTAAAGCCATAACAAAGAATGATGCTCAAACAACAACAAAGTTCTTGTTTGAGAATGTGTTCACGAGATATGGATTACCAATAGAGTTAGTAAGTGATAGGGGTACACACTTCTTGAATGAAGTCATTGAAAATCTTCTCCAAGAATTCTTGGTGATAAGTCTGCCCCCTATCATCCACAAGCTAACGGACAAGCCGAGAGCACAAACAAGATCCTATGTAATGTACTGACAAAACTAGTAAATAATAAACACTCGGATTGGGACAAACAACTTCACATGCTGTTTGGGCTTACTGAGTTGCCTATAAAACGGTACTCAATGCCACCCCATTTCAGATGGTCTTCGGACAAAATGTTGTGCTACCATTGGACTTCCTAATCCCAACTTTAAAAGTAGCACAAGAGCATGAGTGTAATGGACACGAGTTATCCTCTAGGATCTTTGATCTAGAATGCTTGGGTGAGACAAGGCTACGAGTGGCAGCACGCATCTATGCTGCAAAGAAAAGGCAAAAGGCATACTTCGATGCACATATCAAAGATAAAGGATTGAAAGAGGGAGACCTAGTGTTGGTTTATACACTAAAGCAACATGCCGATAAATTGGAAAAACGAGGATATCGACCCATGATCATTAATAGAATTTCCACTAGCGGTGCAGTTCAATTTGCCACACTAGAAGGTGATATCCTTCCGAACTATATCAGTGGTTGTCGAGTCAAGCTATATCAAGAACCTCTTACAGAGGATATGCTAAAGAGACTGAACACTACTAAGAAGCGAAAAGAAGAAGAATTAAGGGTTAGAGAAGAAGCATAGGCAGAGGCTAGAGAACGCATTAGGAGAAATAAGCTAAGATGCCTAGGCCTAGATATCAATCTTGAGGCCCCAAGATACCACATGGCCATGTGTCAAAGATGAAGTTCAATTGCTTCTCAAATAATTGATCGACGTCCATTTGTGACCATAGCGGTAGGACAAGGGAAGAATGCAAGGACTGTGAGAGCTTTGATTGACTCAGGTGCAACAACTAGTGAAGTTAGACTTTCATACTGCCAAGATCTACAATTGAACATCAATTCCATTGAAGCCTATCTCATAGGATTAGGAGGTGTGGAAACCCCCTGTTTGGGCGAGGTAGATTTTCCCATCCATGTTCAAGATGTTCCAATGAGAGTCAAAATGCTCGTGTGTGAAGATGAGGACCTTACGAAACCACTTGTCCTGGGTCAAGACTGGATCTATGACGATGCAATCAACTTCGACCTTAAAAGCCAACTTCTTCAAGTTTGGGTACTTGAACAATGTATTACATTAGAATTAGACAATTGCATGCTCACAATTCCAGAGGTCACACATTTTCTTAGTTCTTCCAAAACCAATCTTTGCAAAAAAAATATTGTGTGTGTCAATAACCCCACAAAGCAAAAGGAGTCAATCATGGCAGCACATGCTCAAAGGCCAGCAAACCTCTCTTCTCCTTCACAGACTAATGCAAGCATAACTCGACCAAAGAGGCAAGTAAGAAAGACATCTCCTATATCAACTAGACAGACAGAATTCAAGAAGAAAGAAGCTCAGGGCATGAAGCAGATTTGGGTACGAAAAGGAGAGCAACCACCAGCTTTGCCACAAACATTCCCATTAAAGCAAGCTAATCATGCTAAAAGAAGCACCAAGAAACAAGGACAAGCTCAATCCCAAGGCCTCCGACAAATGTGGGTACAAAAGCAATCGATGAAGGTTGACCATAATAACGTACAAATTTGGGTGCCTAAGCAATTAGTTGTAGCTCGCCAAGGACAATTACACATTTGGGTACCCAAGACACTCTTGCATGCACAAACACCACTGATCTCCCTCACAAGAAAAGTTTCAACAAAGAAGCCAAGGAGAGAAAAGGGTCAGAACCGAGCTCAGATACCAAAGGAAGATAAACTCACCTCTTCGGGAAAAATAAAAAGACAATTACCAAGGATATGGGTTTGGAAGCCAAAAGTACCAGCAACTTCCTCAACACCAAAGAGCCGGCCACAATGGATATCAAATTTTTGAAACCATCCAAAGAGGAAGGGGCTAGAAGTGATCTCCATAGGGCCACATACCATTCTCAAATGGATCCCTACAAGGAGGAGTACAACATTTCAAGATCCAATCGACACCTCCGAACAAAAAGTGCATCAAGTTTGCAAGTAACATCAGATGCCTCGACATGCAACAACCATGTGCCTTTGGCATAATCTTGTCTTTCGCACCATTTAGGTCATGCATTTCCAAAGTATGCAGCAATATAGGGCCAGATTACATGGCCGTGCATAGACATGATTGAGAATCCCAGGCACATGCAATACACTTGACATATGTAAAATATTTTCTTGATACTAACATCTTTCTTCTTGTTCTATGACATTGTTCCACTAAAAAAAAAAACAAAATAAAACAAAAAAAAGAGGAAGAAGACGAGAGAAAGAGCGGGATTGTGCGTTTGAAGAATCCCTAATGTGAACCATCAACAATGGAAGACAAGGTGATGGTCAATCACCATGATGGAGTACAACACAAAGAGATGAAGATTGACGGACCTTTCAACATGGTAAGATGTGCATGCTTCAACAACACTATAACTATGATAGATTAGGAAACCTCTTCATCGACATACCCTTGAGCACTTAGCTCAAGACCCAACTCTTGCACCATAACTCTTCCAATGCATTTCCCAAGTATACATGCATAGGGCTACATTACAAGGCTGTGCACATGGCACATTCTTCTTCCAACCCATGCACTAATGCACTTACCCATCATCCATTATGGGTTCCAAGTACTTGGCATGAAAACGAGGACAACCATCTTTGGAAGAACCAGAGGACATCATGGTGACAACAACAAATGCAAGGAAGCAATCCATTATGAGAGCTGCTCATAACCAGCATTGACAACCTCTTTTGAGTAGCTCACAATCTTTGGAAAGCTCACAAAGACACCATCAAGCTGGAATACATGGAAGAAGTACATACAAAGGTAGTGTGTACCTAAGTCACAAAGCCTTAGGGACTTGTGTCAAAGAGACTAAATCTCGTTTGCCACACAAGTGCATATAGTGGGGAATCGACACACGCTTAATTGTCAATCCGACAAACCGACCTAACCAAACGTATGAGGAAGTTTGCACACATGATGGTAAATGAAGTGGTTCAACTCTCATGCATGAGAAAAGACTAATCTATCCCTCAAACTCACTTAACTACTGAAAATGTCTGCCGCGATACCACTTACTCTCTCTCCTCGACTTGTTTCGCTTCACTGCCAGCTCCTAGTGGATGAGGAAGCTATGTGCAACCTCCCATGAAATGTCCTGGTTGTTATCTTTTTTTAATTCCACTCCTCAGGACCTGGGCCTTTGGCGTTGTTGCCTGATGCGTGCCCCTACGGGGCTTTGGGTAGAGAGTTGTTCTTTTTCTTGGTGATCTTCATTCCTTATTGAGCAACTTTATTCATTGATTTTCTTCTTCTTCTCTTTTTGCTTGATTCCCCTTCCACACGTCCCTCCTCCTGAACTCTATCATCCCCGACATGCTTTTTGTGGTGACATGAGTACATTTGTATTGCTGCCTGCTCTCGTTGATTAAGCAGATTGGCGTGACATATCACAAACTCTTTCCATTGGTTTGATTTCACCCCATCTTTTGGTGCCTGTCGATGATCCGCAAAGAAGCTTGTTTCATAGGCCACTAGTCTTGCATCAAGATTGGAAGTCATTTTCACAAAAATTTCTGAATCAATTTCAAAGAGACCAGTGAAAAATGCTTCTTCAAAAGTCTGCATATATGTGCTTGGCAAGAACATGAGCCGTGAGTATATATCGATAAGTGTTAATCGGCTCCGGATAGTCGAGAGATCAAAAACAAGTGCTTCGGATCCCTGAGTAATGCCGATGAAGTTCAAAAAAGTATATTTGGCATGTTGGAAGACTTTGATAACTGTAAGTAGCATGCTTAGAATTTTATTAGTGATTTTTACTGTTAAATCAGGTACAGTGGCGTAGCGAGCAATCCAAAACTTCATGGTTTTAACCATGTATTCTTCTGTTGGTAGATAGTTATGTGGTGGACTTGGTAATAGTGGATAGTTGAGCCACTGGTTATTTATGCTACCCTAGCACTGTCCTTCCCAAAAATGCATCCAGGAGTGTCTGCGGGGTACTGGGCAAAAAGATGGATTTACCTGAAGTGCATATGGCGATGATTCCCCTTGTACAGAGGGTTTCACACCCTTGAGATCCTTGTATGTCCAGGCGTATACGTCTCGATATTCCCGAATCAACTGTATCAATTCTTCTTCCTCATTTGGGGACACATCTTTCCCTATGTAGGTACATTGTTCTTCCCCATCTTCTACTGTCACTATGATTTTTTTTGTTTGTTCTTTGTTGTCGTACACTTCTCCTTCTCTAGCCTCTCTCTTAGGCATTTGAATGGCTATCTTTCTCTCTTCTGCTTCGTACCTTTTAAAATGCTCCGGAACCTCAAAAAGGTTAGGGTTTGGTTCGATCTTATTCCCTCTTTCCTCCTGCTTTGGTACTATGGGGGCTGCTTCTATCGCTAAGACCTTGGTCATTTCCTGCTTATCTTCGGTTTGAAAGGTTTCTAGGTAGCTTTCTTCTGAATCAAATTTTGGTTCCATTTCTATACTCTCATATTCCTCTTTCCACTCCTTTTCTAAGAGTTCCCCTGCTTCTACCTCTTGAAGGGCAACCATGTACAAATTTATGTCATAGCCTTCTTCGTCTACAGATTCATTCATCATCAGAACTTCCTCATTCACACATACATCCAAGGTTGCTAATATTTCCATCCATCCATGCGGTTCAAATGTTTCATCAGGAAAGATTTGAGGCATCTACATTGGGTCCTCTACCGGTCGATAGTTAGGATGTCCTATTGGCCATAGCTACCTTTTATTATCCTCTTTCTTGGCTTCTTTACACATCCATAATTGGGCATCCTCATGCATCCATGATTGGTCGCTTGATCCAGCACTATGGATAGACAAATCGTCCTCTTCCTTGTGTACAGGGTTCCATTGTAGTGGGGGTACATCTCGGTATGTAAATGTATGCAAATTTATTTTGGTGGTGTTTCCTTGATGTTGAAGGTATAAAGAGTCTCTTCCCCAATCTTGTACTACCCTAAGCTGTCTCATGAAGGGTCGTCCTAATATAATCTCATAGTTACTTGCTTTTCCAAATTGACAGATAGCTAGCGTATGTTCAAATTCAACTCCACAGGTGGTTAGCTTGATCTTTTCTAATATCCCTAATGGTTTTTCAACATGACCATCTGTTAATTGGAGCTTCATGCGAGTGGGTCGTAAGGCAGGCTTTCCCCATTTCTCCCAAATCTCCTTGGTGGCAATTCCTACTCCTGCTCCTGTGTCTAGTATATCTTTGGTCATATAGCCATTGTAAGTGACGGGTAAACATGTGTTACCTTCGTCTCCTTTGCTAAATTCTCCAACCTTATCCATTGGGATTTGTACCTTAGATGGGTTTTCTTTTCCCTTGTTTTCCTTTTCGTCCTTCTCCTGCCCTAGTTCCACTTGACCTGCTAATTGTTTCCATAGTTGCGGTTTAACCCGGAGTAGTTCTTCCACAATCAGTTGGCATTGTACTTTTGTCTTTTTAAGTTCTATTAGATTGTGTGAATTCTTATCTGAGTTTCCCTTTCCTTTTATTTGTACTGTGGGTGCTCGGAATATCATGGATTCCTTTTCGTACTCTCCCATGTAATTTGGTAGGGTCAAAATGCTCTAAGCTTCTTCTCTATTTCCGTCTAGTCTCGATACTTCCTCATATAATTCTTCCATGTTGGGACTTGGATGATAAACTTCCACATCTGATTCCTCAAAGGGAGGTTTAGTCACCCCATTCCTCTTCCATTCTTCTTCTCGGATTCTATTCCATAATTCTTTTGGCTAGTAAACCTCTAAATCAGGTATTGTTGACATAGGTTTGTCCTGGGTTTTCACTAGCTCACATTTATCATCCTTCTCCTTAGGTTCTTTGTCCTTGGCTTTAACACAATACTTGTATTGATCCTCTACTATCCTTGTCTCGAGGAGGGCTTGGATGGTCATTTCTAGGGTTGCTTGTGCTACCTCTATGAGTTTTCTGCATATAGGAAGCCTCTATTTTTCTAACTCTCCTTGTGGGTAAAGGTTTTCGTGTTGCTCCACATTCGGTCCAGGCTTAATTCTAGCTTGGTACGCTTTCAACCACATGTCCAAATCATCCGGTTTTGGGTCAGCTAGAATTGATCCTGGTTTCTCTGATTCTCGGATAGGCGGTGGAATGGGAACTTCTTCTCGAATGTCTAGTTCTTTATGCTTCTTAGTGCTTCTTGTGTGTTTCTTATTTTCTTGACTTTTGTTTTTCATCCATTTTTCTTTGAGCTTCTCTCTTCTTTCCTTCCATTTTTGTGCTTTCATGTCTTGGGTATTCTCACGTGGGTCCTCTGAATCTTCCACTATTTGAATTTTGGGGTTTAAGGTTCTATGGTTTGCTTGATCTAGATCCGGTTGTTTTCCTTCTTGTTCCTTCGTTTGTGCTCGTGTAATGGACTTTAATGGTACGGTGTATTCCTTATCACTTCCCGGTCCTTCTATCACTTCGATTACATTAATAGATGCAGTGTCTTGTGCCTTGTTAGGATTCTTAGGACAATCTCTGAAGAGATGTTCTTTCCCACAATCACTACAATATCCTTCCCAAGTCCTAGGAGGTGGTGGGTTGTAAGGCCGAGTGCATTCTCTGATAAAATGGTCTCCTCCGCATCTATAACAAGGTCCTCTTGGCATAGGTGGTCTCAGGGGTGGTCTTACAGGTGGCTGTGCTTTAGGTGTGGTGTACATTAATGTTGCCACTTCTAGCCCATAGGCATATTCATATCCTTCGTATCCGTAGTAGTGTGGATCATAAGTTTGTTCATACTCAGACATGTTAGCGTCATAGGGATAGTACTCCCCCTGAAATGGCTCGTAACCTGGGTTTGTCGACTCCACGCTGGTCATAGGTGATGCTGGTACGATGGCTCTTTCTAGGTTTTCCTCTTGTTGAGCGTACTTAACCGGTACCACATGTTGGGGCTGTGACAGTTGTGGTCCTAACAATGGTTGGGGTTGTGGATATTGTGCTTGCTCGTAGGGCCTCGGTGCTCCTGGTGGTGTTGGGTAGGGATTGTACCTGGGCATATCTCTGCCTGGCTCTCTAGGTGGATACCCATATGGTCGATACTGAGGTGGTTGTAGAGGCCGTGTCTGCCTATTGAATGGGCAATTTTCTGTGCTGTGATTGGTGTATTTTTGTTCTATGTGACAATACAAAGCCGTTCCTTGATGGGGCTATCTATTGTAAGGATATGTCTGCAATGCACCTATTCCTCCTCGAACACACATGTGAGTGGGGTGGTCTCCTCCACATGAGCTACATCTCCTCAACATGGGTACTCTTAGAGCTAGGTGTTGATAATTTCTCTGTCCTTGGACTCCCAACTTCTTCGCTAATAGCTCTGCTAATTCTTCTACATTACTAGAGTTGGATGTTATTGTGCTTCGAGTGTCTTCTGTTTTAGTAGGGCTGGTTGTACTTTTGAGATCATCCGCTAGGTTGTCCTCTAAGTCGATACATTCTTGCATACATTCATTCAACGGATGTAGTCTCTTAACGTAGACTAATGTTCTTAGAGTTCCATTTGTTAGTCCGTCCAAAAATAATGATATTATTTTCGGTTGCGTAGGTCTTTTTGCTATCGGACATCTATCCACATATTGATTAAATCTTCATGCATCTATTTTCACAGTTTCATTGGGGTTCTGCTTAAAACTATGGATTAAAGATGCAGAATTGTGTTTAATCCCTCTCTTAGTGAATTCCCCAATGAATTCTTGAAGGAATTGCTCCATATTTCCAAATTGGTTGGGGTCTAATGGCTGGAACCAAGTCCGAGCCATTCCTGTGAGAGTGAGTCCGAAAGACTCATACTGCACAAAGAAGTCATCTACTTGTTCAGCTCTTAAAACTTGTTTAAATTCAGTAATGTGGTCGTAAGGTTCTCCCAATCCGTCATAATGATTCCTCATGCATTTGGCCACCTGAATAGGTCTCAATCTTCTCATTGGTTCTGGCTGTCTCGGCATTACAGGAAAGGCGGGGATTATTGGTCTAATTGGGGGCATCTCGGGCTGCACTCCTATTGATGGTCGTGGCCTTACTGGGGGGTCGGTATTGATTTCCTACTCTAGGGTGGGTCTGATTGTGTGTTTGCACTCCAGGTGTTGTGAATTGCACGTGAATTCGGTTCGGAACGCTTCGTTGGCTTGTTTGTCCCGACATTGTGTGCTCTGCCTCTTGTTGTGTTCCGAAGGGGTTCTGAGAGGTGGTTGCCTGCTCTCTCTGAGGGATACAGGAAATCCCATGTATTTCAGTTGATCCCTGTCTATGGCATCTACCAACCAATACCTTCTTTGGTTCTTGTCTAGGTATATTACTCTAGACTCGTCTTCCGGATCCTTCAGCTCATAAAATGTCATCGTACTTTCTTCTCTTCCTTGACTTGGTGAGTCAATTTGAAGTAACAAGTCTAACCATGGATCAAATAGACTTCCAGTAAGTATTCGTCTTGAGGTATCAAGTCCCCTCTCAAGACTCGCGTTACTATTGACTTGCCTCTAGGGGTAGTCACTTACTCCTCAGGGTTTGGTCTCCCTGAGTTTTCTTGTCCCACTAACTCTCCCCTCTCATTGATCACATCAGGATATTCAGTCACTATGTAGATGTGACCCAACTTGTCCATGTATGCTCCACCTTCATACTTGGCAGCAGGTCTGGGCACGATTGTTGCATCTAGGGAAGTCACCATCCTAGCCACAGATCTGTTTAAATCGTCCATGTAGATGGGGATCTCCTGGGCATTAGTGGAAACATACTGCAATGAGGTGCGGTATTCTCCTTCTACAGCAGTCATGAAGTTTCTCTTGGGAGCAGGACCTTGCATGTCTTCCGAGGCCATGGGTATTTCCTCCTCTGAGTCACTAGAGGTATCTAAATAGACAGAGCAGTGACTTGCCTGAGCGGTACTTCCTATAGATGATATGGCACTTCTCCGGCTACTCAGAACTCGTCCTGACCTCAAGTTCATTCACCCTCCTGGGCTCTCTTGACCTCTAAAACTCTCCTTAAGTGGCTCCTCAAATGTCTCAATTTCACCCTTGAAAATGCTCAAAGTGTTCTGGACGATACCACTTTGGCGATACTGCACTAGACGATACCAGGCTATCAACGATACGATACCACTTCAGGACACGATACGATACTAGTCTTTGTCACAATACGATACCAAGTATGTTCACGATACGATACTTGGGGACTCGACGATACGATACCAGATGACTAGACGATACGATACTAAAAACAACAGGCGATACGATATCTTTACACAACGCGATACGATACCGGGAATTCTAACGATACGATACCAATGCAAGTTATGATAGGATACTGCAACTTTGCACGATACGATACTAAGAATTGCACAATACGATACCAACTCTGAGGGCGATACGATACCAAAATTAGAAGCGATACGATACTGAAATTAGTCACGATATGATACCTGAGTATTGCACGATATGATACTAGCATGGAACTGCACGATACAATACCATAGAACTGCACGATACAATACCATGGAATTGCACGATACGATACTAGTACAAGTCACGATACGATACCACAAACTTGCACGATACGATCCTGGAAGGTGAGACGATACGATCTTGCTAGGTCAGTGATACGATACCACAGTGGTCAACGATACGATACCACTAGGCAACTCACGATCGCGATACCAACTAGGCGATACGATACCAAAAATGGTATCGCGATACCACAGCTGGTAACCAACGATACGATACTTCAGTGAGTATCGCGACACAAGGGAATTTTTGGTATTGTGATACCAAAAACCCAACCGATCGCGATACTCCAGCCAAATCACCTCCAAAATCAAAAATTTTTTTACCCCCTTGTCTTCTCTCACCCCTCTTCACTCCTCGACCCCTGTTTCACAATTAGCACTCCTCCAATCACTCTATCCCGCCCCGCGATACCGTGTGGGATTTTAATCACGTGTAAGTGCAATTTTTCAACATTTTTTAGATTAATTTTTGCATGAAGCTTACCTTTAGGTGATTATGCTTAGGCCTTGAGCTCACTAAGTAGGTTGGGAGGCTTGAAATGCGCGATACCACTCAGGTGATACTGGTCGCTAGTTGTAGACGATACCAACACTGAGCAAGTGAGAAATGATTACAAAGTTTTTGGTTTTTATAGTTTCGAGTGACTGAAGCCTAACTACACTAATTTGGCAAGTTTTTTGGAAATTTTTCTTGAGAATTTTGAATTACTCCTACTCCACTTCTCTTCCTAGCCTAACCCTAACTCTTTCTCCTCTCTCTCTCTCTCTCCAAACCCTAAACCTAAAAACTCATTACACACACCTCCGTGATGTGAAGTAACAAGTGCTGAAGCGTCGGACTACTTGCCACTGAGCGAATTCACTCCTACAAGTATGATTTTGTCACTCTAGTGCTATAACCATCACGAAGGCACCTTGGTCGAGTGTGTTCCTCAGCAATGGCACCAAAAACATCTGTACCTAAGTCACAAAGCCTTAGGGACTTGTTTCAAAGAGACTAAATCTCGTTTGCCACACAAGTGCGTATAGTGGGGAATCGACACACGCTTAATTGTCAATCTGATGAACCGACCTAACCAAACGTATGAGGACGTGTGCACACGTGATGGTAAATGAAGTGGTTCAACTCTCATGCATGAGAAAAGACTAATCTATCCCTCAAACTCACTTAACTACTGAAAATGTCTTCCGCGATACCACTTACAATAGTTTTCACTAAATCGAGGATATCTCTCAGCTTCAAACTCCGAATATGGAAAATAGCGGGTTTGTTTCAAAGCTCTCAATGAGACACATCTATTGGTCTCACTTGATTCTGACAACTATGCTTCAAGTTATGACCAAAACAGTGAATGGCAGGAAACACCCACACTCACTCCTCAACTCACACTAGCTCACATACACACTACAGTAGCTCAAAAACAGTGGGGAGGGATAAACAACAGTCTTACACACACATTCCAAGCATTACACACACATAGAAGATCCAAGAGAAGATGAAAATCTGTAAGAAAGAAGCAAATTCGAAAATCAAGAGCTCTCCTTCTTCACAATGGCAAAAAGTGTTTACAAAGAATCACCAAATGACTTATATACATGCGCCCTAAAAAATGGTCCTTTCACACAAGTGACCGGCACTTTATTGGCTAATCTCTATTTTCCTACTATTTTACAAGAAATATATTACAATGGTTTGGGGTTATGCATCTAGAGGAATCCTCTAATGCATTTACATGGCTTGAGGGAATTTCCTAAGACTTTGAAGAAGAAAAATATGCCCATTAATTTGAAAATTTTGGGGCTCCCCTTTCGTGCCTCTTTGCTCTGCAACAGTAGTAGTGACAAAATGAAGAACCAGACAACTGCCCAAGCTACATTTGAAAGATGGACCGCTCTTATGGATACATGATGGGCACTATCTCTCCAAGCACCATGGAACAACCACTACAACAAGGGTCTGTCAGGGACGACTAAGCATGGAAGCGCATCAATGAAGCGTACACGCAAGAAGAAGGAGCATGTAGGGAGCTCCAAGTGATAGTCAAGGTCACACACAAGCATGGAAGCGCATCAATGAAGCGTACACACAAGAAGAAGGAGCATGTAGGGAGCTCCAAGAAGCACATGCCAAATTTTCAAAAGAATTCCCTATAAAAATAGTGATTTTCTTCACTAAAAACCATTGTAAATACCATTTTCTAGTTTTTCAATTGCATTTTGTTCAAGCCAAGGAGTCCTTGAGCTTGAGGAGTATTAGAAGTATCATCCTACCAATTTTCATAATTTTTAGACTCTGTTTGAGCCCCTAAATAAGTCTTGGAACCTAATTTTTAACTAGGCCGGACACTAGGTCTGGACAGGGCCAAAACCACTCAAAAAACTATAAAAAAGGCTGGAGAGCTCATTTTTGGGGGGGAGCTTGTTGTAGATTTCAGCTGTGTCAGAGAGTTCTTTTGTAATTGAGGTCCTTCCATTGTTCCTCTCTTTGCTCTTACCTTGTGTTGTGTGTGCATATGTGTGCATGTTTGTATGCTTTCAATCACACACTTGTGCACTTCACTTGCTCTTGGTCTTCATACCGGTGCTCATGTCTCCGTGGAGGTGGAGCTCCTCACATTGGTAGTTGCCATTGTGCTTGAGTGACAGTAATGTTGGTCATGCCTTGTTCACTTATGGAGGACATAAGATCTCTGAGTTAGATCTTTGGCACAAAAGGCTTGGACATTTCAATGAAGAGGTATTCAAGATATGGTTAACAATGATTCAATGCTTGGATTGCCTAATGTTGCAGGTCAACATATGACATATAGATGTGAGGCATGTCAATTAGGTAAGGCACATAAGCAATCTTATTCCAGACATGGTTTTATGTATTTAGAGAAGCTTGAGTTGGTACACACAGATGTGTGGGGACCTTCAAAGGATTTCAGTATAAATGGTTCAAGGTATTATGTGATTTATGTTGATGATGCTACCAGGTGGATCACAATATATGTGATTGATAAATCAGAAGTATTCAATACATTCAAACATTATCATGTGTATGCAGAATGAATTACAAGTCAAAAGTTGAAGAGACTAAGGTCAGATGGAGGGGGAGAGTATTTCTCTAATGAATTCAGTGATTACTTGTGGAATGCAGGTATAAAAAGAGAGGTTACTTGCAGGTACTCTCCTCAACAAAATGGTGTAGCAGAAAGGAGGAATAGAACTCTTGTTGATTTTGCAAGATGCATGATGAAGGAGAAAAATATTGGAGTTAGACGTCTACGAAAGCACGCGAACAGCACAAGGAAGAAGAAGAAGCTTGGAGCACAACACACAATACTGAATGTATTACTTGAGAATGTACAAAGATAAGTAGCCCATTAGGGCAATAGGTGTATATATAAGCCAGGGGAAAAAAACCTCCTAAAGAGGGAAAAAAGTGCCTTGGTGGTCCTAGAGTGTTCACACACATCACTACCTAAATATATCAACAAATCCCCCCTGGGAGTGATGCGGTGAACAAGTAGCTGGCACTCATGTATAAGGAAGTGCCAAGCTATGTGGGAATCACTCCACAAAAGGAAGTAAGCCCAAATCTTTGCACAAAGCTTCAAACTTGTCCCTAGGCAGAGCCTTTGTGAAAAGGTCTGCAATGTTCTCCTGCGTGGGCACATATGCCAAGCTGATCTCCCCAGCAGAGAACCTCTCCCTGACATAGTGATAATGCACCTCAATTTGCTTAGTGCGAGCATGGAACACAGGGTTCCTCGCAACTGCGAATGCGCTCTGACTGTCAGTGAAGATGGTGGTGGCAGAAGTCTGACCAACACCCAACTCAGCCATAAGGCGTCTGAGCCACACACACTCAACAATCGCTGTGAAAGCTTCCCTATACTCAGCCTCACAACTGGAAGTGGCCACAGTAGGCTGCTTCTTGCTCAACCAAGATATACATGAGCTACCAAGCATGAAGCAAAAGCCACTAGTGGACACACGAGTGTCATAGCAACCAGCCCAATTAGAGTCAAAAAAAGCATGCAAATCTGGCAGTAGTGATCCCCCCTTGGGATAGAACAACCCAAGTAGCCAAGTACCACTCAAGTAGTGAAAGATGCGCTTAACTGCCTATCAATGCTTGACTCCTGGGCAATGCATAAACCTACTCATCTGTGAGACAACAAACTGAATATCTGGTCGAGTAATGCATAAGTAAATCAAGCATCCAACAACATGCTGATAGAGAACAACATCAAATGCATCTCCACCATCATGAAGACTCAATCGTAAACCTATCTCCATAGGAGTAGCAATAGGCTTACAGTCTTCAAGGCCAAAATGCTGCAATAATGTGTCAATATATTTTGTTTGACACAAAGCCATTCCACCATCAACTTGCATAAACTGAATGCCCAAATAGTGATGCAAATGGCCCAAATCAGACATCTCAAATGAGGCATGCAAATCAGCCTTAAAATCAGCAATATGCTTCTCAATAGGACCAGTGAACAACATGTCCTCAACATAGACAACAATGATCAGAAGCACATCATTAGCACACTTAACATATAAGGTGCTTTCAGTTGGACTGTTCTCAAAACCATGTGCAATTAGATAGGCATGTATCTTCTCATACCAAGCACGTGGTGCTTGCTTTAAACCATATAATGCCTTCTTTAACCTGCACACCTGGTTTTCATGCCCTTTCTACACAAAGCCACGGGGCTGAAAAACATATACTTCTTCATGTAATTCACCATTCAAAAATGCAGTTTTAATGTTCAACTAATGTACATTCCAACCATGATGGGCTGCAAGTGCACAAATGCTCCGAATGCCTCTTTCCTGCGCATAACCCTTTGCAACAAGCCTCGCCTTATACCTGTCAACTGTACCATCAGGTTTACGCTTCAGCTTGTATACCCACTTAGTTCCAATGGCCTTCTTGCCAGGATGAAAGTCACATAAAGACCAAGTACCATTTTCCATTATTGCATCATATTCAGATTGCATAGCAGCCATCCAATTTTCTGAATTTTGTGCTTCATCAAATGAAACAGGCTCATTCTCATCACAGAGACTAGATGCAGCCATAGCATAGCAATCTGATGCAAAAGAGGCACTATGAGAGCCTGAATGAGTATGATATAACAGAGGTGCATCTAATTTGTTGTCATGCAAAGTCTGCACCAGCCATTTTGGCATAGTTTTTGCCTGCTCAATATCAACTCTCTCATCAACTAGTGCATCATGTAAATATGCATAAAAAATGGAATGATCTGCATCATCACATGAAACCTGCAAACGCTGAGAAGGTACCTCATTGGGACCAACACTAGACTGTCCACTTGTAAAAAGAGGCAGCAAAGTATCATACATGTCTTTGAAGCTAACAGATGTCTCCTTAGTACATGAAAGCAATGGCTGAATAGCATCTTCCACAAAAACAACATCACGGCTAACTAGAATGTAGTCTGCGGATGATACAGACGATAGCCTTTACTTTCAGAACTGTATCCAACAAAAATACATTTTACTGCTTTATCATCCAACTTTCTGTGATGTTGTTCAGGCACTAATGCATATGCCAAACAACCAAAAACATGCAGATGACAACAGTAGGCTTACGATCATGCCAAGCCTCATATGGAGTGATAGACTGCAGCGCTTTAGTGGGACACCTGTTCAGTACAGATGCTGCATACATGACAGTCTCAGGCCAGAAACTATGTGGTAAAGCCTGACTTTTGACCATACACCTCACCATCTCCATGAGTGACATGTTCTTTCGTTCAGTAGCTCCATTCTGTTGAGGTGTATACGGAACTATACACTGGTGTTTTATCCCATGTTCGGCCAAAAATGCATTAAAATCAGAAGACATATATTCCCCCTCTCGATCACAATGGAGGGTGCCCATTTTACATGCTGAAAGATTTTCAACCAAAACCAAAAAATGTTTGAAGCACATGAACACTTCCGACTTTGCCTTCAATGGATATACCAATGCATGCCTGGAAAAATCATGGATCAAAGTCACAAAGTAAAGATAATTCCCAAAAGAAGGTGTCTGCATAGGACTACAGACATCACTATGTACAAGCTGCAATTTTTGAGTAGCCCGAACTAAACCATCTTTTAGAAAGGACGAACGCTACATTTTGCCCAAAATACAACCTTCACAAACATGTTTTCCAAGTGCCTCAAGTTTGGGCAAAGAGGACACCATTTCAGATTTTTGCAGGCGTAGCAAACTAGCAAAATTCAGATGACCAAAGCATGCATGCCAAAGCTTTGCATCTGAGATAGCCTGAGAATCATTTACTGCACATGCCAAATCATTTACAGATCTTTCATAGTCTATGAGCTTATACAGCCCATGACATAAAATGCCAGAAGCAATAATCACATCGCCATTTGACAGATCATGAACTGTACACCTGTCATCAACAAATTTCACAACCAAACCAATCTTGGCTAATGTAGAAACTGATAACAGGTTCTTCTTGATCCCTGGCACAAATAAAGCATCTGACAAAGTGAAAGAACTACCATCAGCAGTAGTCAAAATGATCTTACCAACTCCCATAACAGGATAAGAGGAGTTGTTGGTGCATGTAACAGTACTCCCTGTAGGGGCAGACTCGAGTGAAGAGAAGAAACTACGCTGCGAGGTAATATGTTTGGTCGCCCCACTGTCAAAATACCAAACATCTGAGTCTACTGCATACATGCACTGCTCATGAGAAGATGGGTCAAAACTGCAGACAATAGTAAATGCCCATTCTTCTTCCTGCACAAGATTAGCAAACTCTGTTTTTGGTGTAGAGGCCTCTACAACAACCATTCCAGCCTCTTTCTTCTTTGCCTCTTTAATAGCCAGTTTTGGACAGTTCTTTAAGATATGATCATTCCCTTTACAGTACTTACAAAACAATTTCTGCTTTTCTAATTTCTTCTCATCTTTATCTTCCTTCTTCGAATATGCAAAATTAGCAGATTTCTACTTACTAGTTGAAGAGCTCCATTTTCCTTTGCCCTTCTGACTAGCCAAGAAAGCTTGATCTGCAACTCGCATAATGGACCTGTTCTGCCTAGACTGATCTTCCTACAATAGAACAGAGACTAACTCCTCAAATGATAAGGCATTTGGATTGCCTTTCATCATCAACCGAAGAGTAGAAGCAAAACTCTGATATGAATCAGGAAGACCATTTAGAACGGTCTACACAAGTGAGCTATCTGGTATAACCTCATCAACAGAAATCAATTGTTCCTTCAAGTCTTTGATCTTCGTTAGGAAACTTTCCATAGAATCAGCTCCATTCAGGTGCTCACTTTCCAACTGTTTTCGGAGGCAAGCAACACGAGCCTCATTCCTAGCTTGGTACAATGTGGTAAGTGTATCCCAAGCATCCTTAGCTGTTCTACAAGAGCGAATGTGAGGAATAATTGCACGTTTGACAGACAAAGCTATCAATGCATGTGCCTGGGCATCTCTGCCATCCTAGCGAATCTGGTCTACAGTAGGTGCAACAAAAACTGCACCACAAATAGGAATATGCATAATATCATCATCTTCGACACCTTTTGCATCAGCTTTAGTACTTGCAGTTGTAACAGTTATAGGTGTGATAGGATGTTTTTCGACACCCTGTACAATGTTCCACAATCCTTTTGCAACCAACACATGTCGCATCAAATAAGCCCATAACGGGTAGTTGGTACCATCCAGCTTATCCTCAATAGCCAACATATGGAATACATCACTGCTTTCAGCCATGGCCGATGACTAAAATACCTTGATGCAAAAAATTGACAGTATCTCAAAAAGTTGAACAGAACTGCCCAGACGAATTTTGCTAGACTTGTAGCAGACTTCGAGACGCTTATACTGGCGAATAGAAATTGGTATATACCTTTGGCACAAAAAGTCAAAATAGCCTGCACAAGCACTGTGATAGTGCATTCGGAGGCCGAAACGAGCTCAGATCGCGATTTCGCCACCACATAGCAAAGCTGTTTTGATCTCGAAAACATGTTGAGTATGCTCACCAAAATTTGTGCAATTCTGAGACAGCAAATGGAGGAGTGTCGATGGTGCCCTAGATGAAGCGACGACCTGCTCTGATACCAATTGTTGGAGTTAGACGTCTACAGAAGCACGCAAACAACACAAGGAAGAAGAGGAAGCTTGGAGCACAACACACAATACTAAATGTATTACTTGAGAATGTACAAAGATAAGTAGCCCATTAGGGAAATAGGCATATATACAAGCCGGGGGAAAAAAACCTCCTAAAGATGGAAAAAAGTGCCCCGGCGGTCCTAGAGTGTTCACACACATCACTACCTAAATATATCAACAAAAAATTGTCCCAATTATTTGTGGGCTGAGGCTGTAAATACAGCCACATATTTGGTTAATAGGTTACCATGTAAAGCTTTGCAGGGTATGAAACCATATGAGGCATGGTGGGGTAAGAGACCTACATTAGATCCTTGCAAAGTGTTTGGTTGTTTAGCCTATGCATATGTGCCATCTCAGTTGAGGCGTAAATTGGAACCTAAAGCTGAAAAGTATGTGTTCATTGGATATGATGATAAGCAGATGGGATATAGGTTGTGGAGTCTATCCACAAAACAATTCCTTGTGTCAAAGGATGTTACATTTGATGAAGAAGGTATCTGGTATGTAGGTACAATCAATATTTATGCAGGAGATGAAGAAGTTGTGCATCAGAAGAAAGGTAAGCCAAAGGTTCAAATATTTGATGAAGAAGAGAACAATGAAGTACAGGTTGAAGTTGAAGAAGGGCCAAGGTTTGATCCAGAATGTGATGAACCAGAAACCTCAAGAAGTGGAGAACTCCAAAGGTCATCAAGACACAATTGGTAACCTACAAGGTATAGCTATGACACTTCTTTTTTGGCTACTAAAGATTATTCTTATATGGTAAAGGCAGATGAAGACCCTTCTACATATGAAGAGGCAAAAGGTAAGGAAAATTGGGAGAAAGCTATGCAGGAAGAATATGATGCATTGATGGAAAATGAAACATGGGATTTGGTTCCCAAACCAAATTGTCAGAAGATCATTGGATGCAAATGGGTCTATAAGACAAAGAGGTATGCAGATGGAAGTGTTTCTAGGTATAAAGCTAGACTTGTTGTGAAAGCGTTTGCTCAGACATATGGAATAGATTATGATGAGACCAATAGTCTTGTGGCAAAGATGACAACCATCAGGACGCTCATAGCTATTGCTGCATGTAAAGGTTGGAAATTATGTCAATTAGATGTGAAGAATGCTTTCCTAAATGGTTATATATCAGATGATGTTTTCATGGAGCAACTACAAGGATTCAGAGATGAAAGGTATCCAGATCATGTATGTAAGCTCAAGAGAGCTTTGTATGGTTTGAAGCAGGCCCCAAGGGCATGGAATTATAGACTTGTGAAGTTCTTGAAGGAACTTGGTTTTCAAGTATCTAAAGCAGATAGTAGCTTGTTTGTCAAAGCAAGTGATGATGGGTTCATTTACATGTGCATGTATGCTGATGATATAATTCTTACATGTACAGATGAGAAAGGAATTCAAAACCTAGAGAAACAAATGGAGAAAGAGTTCAAGATTAGTGACTTGGGAGACTTGTCATATTTCTTGGGCATGGAGATCTCATACACTCAACATGGAGTGTATGTAACTCAAGAAAGGTATTTGAAGAATTTGTTGATCAAGTTTAAAATGGAAGATTGCAAGGTAGCACCTACTCCAATGGAGGTAAATCACAAGTTGAGCAGATATGGAGGAGAAGAATTTAAGGATATGAAGTTGTATCAAAGTCTCGTTGGTAGTATTATCTATGCTACATTACTAGGCCTCACTTGTCATATGAAGTTGGAGTATTATCTCAATTCATGCATTGTCCTAGGAAAGAACATTGGATTGCAGGACAAAGGGTACTGAGGTACATTGAGGGTACACTCAAAGAAGGTTTGTATTACGGTTTTACATCAGATACAAACATCAAGATATATAGTGATACAGATTAGGCAGGTAATCCTGATGATAGGAGATCAACATATGGATACTTGTGTTATGTGGGAGATAAGTTAATCTCTTGGTGTTCTAAGAAGCAACACACAATGGCTTTATCATCTACAGAAGCAGAGTATAAAGTTATGGTTGAAGCTGCAAAGGAAGTCATTTGGCTAAAGACTCTCATGAAGAGTTTTGACATCATTCAGAGTACACCCACTATTCACGGAGATAACATGAGTTCATTGTATCTAGCTGCTAACCCTATTTTTCATGCCAGGACTAAACACATTGAGATTCAATATCACTTTCTAATAGAGAAGGTGATGGATAAGGAGATTAAAGTCATACATACTTCAACAAAAGATCAGATAGCTGATATGCTAACTAAAAGCTTGGATGGACCAAAGCTACAGAGATTCAAAGACACGACAAGTATAAAGAAGATAGAGAAAACCTCAATTGATGATTGAGGGGGAGCTGTTGGTGCAAGTCAATCACCAATTGAAGATTTGATGAAGGATTGAAATCAAGGATTGAAGAAAAGATCAATTTATGAATCATGAAGGAAGTACATGTTCAGAAGATAAAGATGTGTATACATATGTACATTAATTTAGAGATAGCTCACATAGACCTTTTGTATGGTTATGAGCTTGTACATATTTGTCTATATATACAAGTAAAATGTCGGGGCAAGTATGAGAGATCAAGAAATTAGAAAAATTATGATTCCTTAGACACTTGTGAAGTGAAGAAGATCTCTCTCTCATCCACATGTAAAAGTTTTCTTAATAGAAGAAAAGTTGCACCTGTTAAACGCTGTGTTCTAACTGTCAGAAGTGCGTTTAAACGTTGTTAGGTTCTTGGGAGTGGAAGGGGTCTGTAAAAACAGAGGCCCTATGCTTGTTTCCCAAAATGACTTCACACCACAATATACTAATATTCAAGACTTCTATCATGAATTGGTATACCCTTCTCAATCTTTACGGTTCGTTATTCTAATTCTTCCAAGGTTCGCCGAACACACTATACCAGATGATTAGTATCATGATACCGAGTTACCTCGGACCCTTTTCCGAATACACATTGCAGTAACATTAGGAACAATAGCAGTAGTTCAACCTTCACCGAACAGTGCTCATAGTCAAACTCAACCGAAGACACAGAAGGACTCAACAGTTACAGACACAGAGTGCTTGAAGATTCAGTACGCAACTTAGGACGGCTCTTACCGTAGCTTAATCTTTGCCGTACGAACATAGACCTCAATATTGAAGACAACACAATACAAACCTGAATACCAAAAAAGCTACCATAGCTACACAGACTCCACCAAACACTGGCATACCATTTCAAGAAAGAATAACAACACGATACGCGGACTAACACAAAAATCCCAATAGAGACTCGCAAACGGCTTACTCAGACAACAGTACAACAATCTACCGTATGTAAATGAAACTCACAATCGCAACAGAGATCGATAGACAACAACACGGATATGCACAGTATACTCAGAGTACTCAGAAATTAGACAAACAACGCTACAGCAACGTTCAGACAATCACCCAGACGGACAGTCTGGTGATTCCATGAATCGTCACTGAGCATCTCTTTTCATTGCTTTATATAAAAGATTACAACTATCAGTGTAACAACTTTTCGCACGTGCGAACAAAAGATTCAGTTTTACAACTTCCAATCCGACGACTGACTAACACTCTGGCACGCACGGTGGACTCGAACCCGCAGGGTTTACAAAATTATTGTTCTTCTATAATTCCGTCTAAATACATGTTTCTGGCTAATCTAAAGGTTCGGGCGATTTTCTTCTTTAAAGTTTCTAACAGCTGTTTGAGAGTATCCGGTTCTACTAGTCTACTCTTACAGAACTTAAAGCTATAGCTTCGGTTAGCAAAATTTCTGCTTGCATTTGCAGAAAGGCTTCTTGTAGGTAGAAATCGTTTGATAGGGCCGCATCTCTGGAAACTTTCATTTCTGCCACTTGTTTCTCCATCTTGCTTACTCTTTCTTTCTGATTGTCCAGCTGATTCTCCCTTCTTTGGATCTCTTGATTCTGAAACTGTATGGTTCTGGAATATGCATCCCTTTCTCTTCGGAGATCTGTTATTACTTTGTGTAATTGTGCTTCTAATGTCAGTTTTAACCGTAGAATGTTGTTTACCTCGTCGAATTTTATCTTACATTTCTGGAGTTCTTCGGTTGTTTTCATAGCCAGATCGTACTGTTCTTGGCCTTTTTGTACCACTTCGTCTAGTTGAACTCTGGTTTCTTCGAGCAGATTTCCTAATGCGATTTCTTGCATCTTCTTTGTCCTGTAACTCTTGCTTCATTTTACTAATTTCGGCATTTGCATTCTGTAATGATTCTTCTTTCTTTGTGAGCTCAGCCACCGCCGCATCTCTCTGTCTGGTAACCATTTCCTGTTCGGCAATTCTGGCCTGTATCCTTCAGCTGTTCTTATAGAGATTGGTTTTCGGCTTTGGCTACTAGTAATTCTTCCTGTAGGGGGCTAATGTCGGCCTCTAGTAGATCTACTTTATGTTGGAATTCATTGCGAATATTCTCTGTTACTTGCTTCATTCGCGCAGGGAGTTGTTGTGATAAATTGATTAGCAATTGACCCATTGACGCTAACTCAGAGAATACGGGGATGGACGTGAGTGGAGGAGGGGGACGAGGTTGGGAAGAGGATGCGGTGAGGAGTTGTTGGGAGTTCGGTGGAGAGTAGTTAGGCGATGAAGATGAAGAAGCTGCGAGTTCGTCGGGTTCATTGGGTGGAATAGGAAGGATGGGGTTGAGCGGAGGTTTCGGTGGTGGAGTGGGCAGGACAGGGTTAGGTTCTGTTACCTGTTCTGTTGTTTGTTGTGCAGTGTCGGCAGCTGTGGACTCAACTGCTTTCAGAAGTTCGTCGAAAACTTCTTTAACGATTTGTTCTTCATTTCTTTGGTTTTCCTGCTCTGATTGTTGTTGTGATGTCTCTTGTGACGAGCTTGTGTTGGATTCGGTGTGATTCTCCTGTTCTTGTTGTCCTTCTGATGAAGATTGTGCTGATGATTCGTGCTGTATAGACGTTGCGGTGTCATGGAAGGTTTCTTCGTCCTGTTTTTCTTCTTCCTTGTCATCTTCTTTGATTTTTTCGGCTGACCCCTGGGCTTCACTTTCAGAGGAACTGATTCTAATTCTTTTCCAGCGGAAGAGTTGATTGAGTTCCTCTTCGTCTTCTTCATCGTCCTCCAATAATTGCATAGAATCTTCATGGCGCAGGACCAGGCCTCTGGGTGGTGGTTGTGCTGCAAGAATGGCCGAAAAAAGGAAAGAAATAATGTGCGGCAATCTGGACCTTGGCATTCCTCCTTTGTTTACCTGTTTAATTATTGAAACGCATTCCTTGTGAATGTGGTGGAAGAAGTAGGATGCAAAATGTATTGGTTCTCTAGCAGCTAAATCAATGGCGGAGTAGAATGGACGTGATATTCCATAAGTATGTTTCTGTAGGTTCAGGATAGCTACTAAGAACTGAAGGGCGGATCTCTCAGGTTCCGGTCGACATAGGATCGCGTATTCGTTGGATGAATGCCTAGGGAATAACTGATTCATGGTGGCTAATGGCAGATTCGGTCCATTCTCTCGACCTTGCGAAGGGAGTCGAAACGACTCAGTGAAAGTTTGGAAGGTGATTACGGTTCGGGAGGGTAGGGATGTGATAGCCCAACTTTGCTCGTTGGCAGGTGTTTTAGCGATAGCGGCGATGATCTGAGCAAAAAATGGGTGGGATTCCACTGAATGCCATGGCAGTTCAGCGAAATTGGATAACCCACAGGTGCGCAAAAACTCTCCTACCTCGGTAGGGAGTCCGTCACGGAAAGCGGCATAGTTCGCCAGAGCTTCCATGGCACAAACGATGATAGCAAGCACAAAACGCAAACGCACAGGGTATACACAGTCACACAAATCACGCAAGCACAATAGCGATTTTTGGCGAAATGGAGAAGGTTAAGTAGATGTTCAGCAGTGGGGAGCAATCAAAATCACTAATAATCGTTCATCGTTGAGATGATAACTTCTTAACTTTGGTGTGCATGCATGAGTAGCTGGAAAGGGCAGGGCGGCTGTTGACATAATTAGGTATCAAAACGCGGATATTTACAGACTTATTTTATTAAGCACGCAAAAAATAAAAGAAAAGAAAAGAAGAGAAAAGGAAAGAAAAGAGAACGCCAAAAGACGCGGCCAACCGCGAAACGTTTCATTGCGGGTTAGATGTTTGTTGATACGGCCGCAGCTTCGAACCATTGATGACTTTCGGAAGAGGAATTCCGGTCAAAGTAGTCAACGAAAAAGTTGCTGGGCCCACTTGTTCAAAAATCCGGTAGGGGCCAAACCATCGTAACTTGAATTTGCCAGCAGAGCGATTTGATTTTGCATTGTAAAATAGTACAAGTTGTCCCACCGTAAAAACTGGGGTCTTTAGATAGCGATCATGTGTTCGAGCTTGTCTTAGCTGTACTTCCTGCATAGTTAGAAAACTTTGCCATCGGTGCTCATCCAGTTTTTTGAGTGTATCTAGCCGAAATGATAAGGAATCTTCTGGTATTAATTTCTGAGTGAGAGCCACACGTAAGCTTGGCACAATAATTTCCATGGGTGCTATGGCTTCCAATCCATAAGCTAGTTTGAAGGGTGTTAGACCTGTTGCTACCTTATAGGTAGTTCGGTATGCCCACAGGACTGCAGGTAACAGTTGGTCCCATCTTTTCGGTGCTTCCAAAATGAGTTTTCGAAGCATATTTAGTAGGGTCTTGTTTGTACTCTCAGCCAAACCATTTGCACGAGGATAATATGGTGAACTGAATTTATGCGTGATCTGAAAAGAATGTGTGAGTACTTTCATTAGATTGTTAACAAAATGAGTGCCCTGATCTGTAACAAGCTCCAGAGGTAATCCAAAGCGCGGAAAGATATCTTTCATTAGGCAATTTGCCACCGAAACAGCTGTGGCAAATTTTAAAGCCCATGCTTCTGCCCATCTGGTTGCATAGTCTGTACAGGTTAGAATATAACGATTATTGCTGAGTATTGCTGGCGGTGTAATAGGTCCGATAAAGTCTAGACTCCACTTTTGAAAAGGCTCTAATGGCAAGACAGGTTGTAGAGGGAAAAGATGACGTTGCAGGGGTTGTCCAGATCTCTGACAACTATCACATTGTTTGACAAACTGTGATACATCCTTGTATATAGTAGGCCACCAAAGTCCGCTTTGCAGAATTTTTCGGTGCGTTAAATCTGTTGAAAAATGGCCATCGGAAGGAATTGAGTGAGCCAAAGTAATGATTGAGTTAACTTCATGTGGTTGAATACAACGAAGTAAAACTCCAGTGTGATCCATATAGTATAATTCCCCAGCAATCAACTGAAATCGGCGGCTGAAAACTGCAATTTTCTTGCGTATTGCAGTAGAAGTCTGAGAAGGGAGGCATCCATCAGTAAGAAAGGTCAATATCTGATCATAGTATGTAGATGGCATAGGTGGGTCTGCAATTTCATCATTAGTCGGTTCAGAAACATAAATTGCCGGTGTTGTGTCATCTACACCGATCGGAGGTTCACCGGAATCTAAGCGAGAAAGGAAATCTGCTAAGGCATATGAACTGCCAGGGCAATGAATATCTTCGTAATCAAATTCTTGTAAAAGCAGAACCCATCGCGCTAATCGGCCACCTAAGTACTGTTGCCAAACCATATAGACAAGTGCAGCATGATCTACATGAAGAGTAAATTTGCGGCCAAGTAAATAATGCCTGAACTTCTTGACAGAGTATACTAAACCCAGACATTCCCTTTCAGTTACAGAGTAATCCTTTTCCACAAGGGCAAGCCTTCGACTTGCATAGTATACTGGTCTGAACCACTTATTCATTTGTTGCATTAATACGCTTCCAATTGCTATATCTGAGGCATCAACAAATACATGAAAGGGGTGATCCCAATCGGGAGGCTGTAAGATGGGAACTTGTGTTAATAAACACTTTAAACGATCAAATGCTATTTGACATTCCTGAGTCCACTCAAATTGTCAAGGAGTCTTGATGATTAATCTTTTCAGTGGTATTGCCAAATGAGCAAGCCACCGTAAGTGCCGACCATGCCATCTTACTTGGCCCATGAAGCGCATCACTTCCTTAGGTGTAGTGGGCACAGGTGCTTCTAACACAGCTGTAATTTTATCTGGATCCACCTGTATACCTTGTGCAGATACGATGTGGCCAAGTAGCCTTCCACATGAAACCGCAAACACAGATTTGTTTGGGTTCAAACAGAGTCTGTATTCTCTGCATTTTTCAAAGCAACACCGTAAATGGAACAAGTGTGCTACTATCTTGCCAAATAACAAAAAATCATCCAGATAAACTTGCATAAATGAGGTAAGGTAAGGGGAGAATATTTCCTGCATACACCTATGAAAAGTACTTGTGGCATTTCTTAATCCAAACCACATTACGGTACAAGCAACAACACCCCAATTGGTGATGAAAGCGGTCTTTGGTATATCCTGTTCAACCATTCTAACTTGATTATACCCACTGTATCCATCTAGGAATGAATACATTTCATGTCCTGCTACTCTATCAAGCATTGTGTCAAGAAAAGATAGCGGAAATGGATCAGGCACCGTAGCTGCGTTCAGTTTTCGGTAATCTACACATATTCGAAGCTGCTTATTCTTTTTAGGCACAATAACAATTGGTGAGATCCATTCAGCATGCTCTACTAGTACAATGAATCCGACTTTGAGTAGCCTATCAAGTTTTGCCTTTACCTGTGATGCATAGTTCGGATTCATCCGGTAGCTTGGTTGTTTGATTGGTTTTGCTTCCGGCTTCAGCATGACCCTGTGTTGATAAATGTGCGGGTCCAAACCCTTCATATCTTTGTAATCCCATGCAAAGACATCGGAGAACTCTCGGAGTAGCTGGATTAGGTCTACTTGAAATGTTTCCGGTAAGTTTTCTTTTATCTTGACAGGACGCGGATGGTCTTCATCTCCTAAATTATAAGTGATAAACTGATCCTCTGGAACATAAAATTGTTGGGGCTTCTCTGTATCGTCAGCTGGCTTAAAAAGTTGTTGCAGTTGAGGATCATCTATAGCAGCAGTATCTTCCTTCTTATCTTCTTCTGTTACAGGCATCACCGTACAAACTGCGGGATTCCAATTATCTACAAAAGATTGTAGATCAACAGTTCCTAGGGAAATTAAGTCAATGTTGTTCTTTAAAAACTCTTCTTCTTCATCATCTGACAAGCCATCTAACATATGAACTGGTTCTGCAAAATACGGTCTAGCATGCAATTCGCAAGGCTGTATAGCATCTAGTCTTACAATATATTTACGATTATTATCTTTGAAAGTGAGTTCCTGTGCAGACCAATCTTGTATGACCTTAGCTTGCTTCAGCCAAGGACGGCCAAAAAGAAGATTATAATCAAGGGTGGATTCCAGTAATTCTAGGACGACAAAGGTCATCTTAAATGTGGTACCCTGCAAAGTTATTGGTACATTCCGTACAAGTCCTACTGGATGGACTCTTGACTGGTCAGCCATTCTGACAAAGAACTGAACTGGTTTGATTTCAGTCCATCCTAACTTCTTACACAGTGCAGCAGTAGCAATGTTGACTCTAGATCCTCCATCAATTAGTACATGTGTAATTTTATGATTTTTATACCATACCGTAATTAAAGGAACCGAATGATCGATCGTAGAATCAGGTTCCGGTTGCACTGCCGCTGTTGCTGGATTGCAAGAAGGTACAAGACTGAACTGTTGTTGGAATTGTTGTCGAACTCCTGGTACTAGTGCAAATAATTGGCCAAGAGGAAGAGTAATGGACGCTTTAGATAAAATCTCCCAGGCCTTATGTGATTGAATTGTGCTTTCCACGGATTTTGAAGATGATGCGTCGGCTGAAGAGGATGTATGTGCTGAAGATGATGTGCCTGCTACTAAATTAGAATCTTGTTTTTGTGTTCCTTCCTTGGTTAGCGGAGTCTGGGTCACCGGAATAGGATCTGGAAACACTGGAGGTTCGGCGGTGGTCCATTGACTGGCCTTATCATACATCCTTTGTTGTTCACGTATGCCTGGTTCAAATACTTCTGTCGCTGGTTGCAGTTGCTTATCGGATCGGGTCTGAATTACTACAGCTTGCGTTTCTACGGGTGTGATTTGTACCATATTAGTCATTGGGTTTTGTCGTTCTTTCTTCCTGTGATCATACTCAGCTGCATCCTTACAAAATCTTCTAATGTGACCAAATTCACCACAAAAATGGCAGCGCGGTGGTGGCAAATTGGGATTTTCCTGTGCTGGTCCGACCTGCCAGCGATTTGCATTGTAGTTATTATTTCTCTGTCCTCTGTAATTTCGATAGCCTTGTTGCTGGTTGTTTCTCATTTACGGAGGTACATAATGATTGGTTGGCTGTCCTGGTTCCTGTATAATAGCATTGACAGTTGCGGTTCCCTACACTTTGGCGTTGTATGCACAGTTTTTGGTAGTATGTCCGGTCGTGTTGCAGATAGCACAAAACAACTGATTAAGTGCACAAGTGGCACTAGTGTGCCCTGAATTCTTGCATGTGGTGCAGAACATTTGTCTGGTCGGGTCTTCTACAACATTTTTATTTGCCTTTAACCATTCCAAGTCTTTTGTAAATCCTCCAACCTTGTTTTCCAGCTGCAAAGCCATTGCAATCACTGCATCTAGCATCATAGCTCCTACATAGCGTATGATCATAATCTGTTTAAGTTGCGGAGTCAATCCATTGATAAACCATTGAGTGATAACGTCATCCGGTAGGTTGGCATGTGCTGGTGGTAATTACCTCAAATGGGTTCTGAATAGAGTGGCATATTCCTGCACTGTTTGATTTATCTTCTATCTATTGTTTTGCAGGTAATCAAAAATTTCGACTGGATTCTTCTTTAGCCTGAATCTTTGCAAAAATGCATCCCTTATTGCTTCATAGGTGTCGAAATGGTTAATATCATATTCTGTAAGCCATCTGGCTGCTTCATTAACCAATGTAGACTGGAAGACAATAGCCTTATACGCCGGATCGGGTGGATGGTTGAGCACTACGTAACTTATCTCAAATGTGCGTACATGAGCATCTGGGTCATCTCCTGGAAATCCACCGAATTTAGTGTACGTTACTCTGGTTGGAGTCAGCCTTGAGATTTTGTAAGAGATTCCTTGAGTAATAGAAAGCATTCCATTGTTCATCTCTTTGTTGTTGCCTTGTATGCACGTGTGTGTGTATGTGTGTGCATCCTAGTGTGCTTCTCACTCACGCACTTGTGCCTTCACTTGCTCACGGTCGTCATACTAGTCCTCATATCTCCATGGATCAAAATTTATGAGGTGGATCTCCTCACATTGGTACTTACCATTGTGCTAGAGTGAAAACCCACTTAGTTCCATTGGCCTTCTTGCCAGGATGCAAGTCACATAAAGACCAAGTACCATTTTTTATAATAACATCATATTCTGATTGCATAATAGCCATCCAATTTTTTGAATTTTGTGCTTTCATCAAATAAAATAGGCTCATTCTCATCATGAAGATAGGCTCATTCTCATCATGAAGACTAGAGGAAGCCATAGCATAGCAATCTGGTGCAAAAGAAGCACTATGAGAGCATGAACAAGTACGATATGAGAGAGGTGCATCTAATTTGCTGTCACGCACAATCTACACCAGCCATTTTTGCATAGTTTTTGCCTCCTCAATATCAACTCTCTCATCAACAAGTGCATCATGTAAATCAGCATCAGAAATGGAATGATCTTCATCATCACATGAAACCTGTAAAGGCTAAGAAGTTGCCTCATTGGAACTAGCACTAGAACTAGCACTAGACTGTCCACATATAAAAAGAGGCAACAAAGTATCATACATAGCTTTTGAGCTAACAGATGTCTCCTTAATGCATGGAAGTAATGTCTGAATAGCATCTTCCACAAAAACAAAATCATGGCTAACCAAAATGCGTCTAGTTTGTGGATGATATTGACAATAGCCGTTTCACTCCTTTATCATCCAATTTCTTGCATTGTTGTTTAGGCACTAATGCATATGCGAGACAAACAAAAACATGCAAGTGAGCAACAGATGGCTTACAACCATGCCAAGCCTCATATGGAGTGATAGATTGTAATGCTTTAGTAGGACACCTGTTAAGTACATATGTTGCACACATAATAGCCTCAAGCCAAAAACTATGTGGTAAAGCCTGGCTCTTGACCATACACCTCACCATCTCCATGAGTGACCTGTTCTTACTTTTAGAAACTCCATTTTGTTGAGGTTTATATGGCACTATACACTAATGTTTTATCCTAGGTTCAACTAGAAATGCATTAAAGTCAAAAGACATATACTTCGTCCCCTCGATCAGAATGAAGGGTGCAAAATTTACATACTGATAGATTTGTAACCAAAACCAAAAACTGTTTGAAGCACATAAACACTTCTGACTTTGCTTTAAATGAATATACCCATGCATGCCTAGAAAAATCTTCAATGAAAGTCATGAAGCAAAGATAGTTCCCAAAAGAAGGTGTCTACATAGGACCACAGACATCACTTTGAACAAGTTGTAGTTTCTGAGTAGCTCGAACTGAACCATCTTTTGGGAAGGAGGAATGCTATATTTTGTCCAAAATACATCCTTCACATACATGTTTACGAGGTGCCTCAAGTTTGGGCAAAGAGGACACCATTTTTTGCAAGCATAGCAAACTAAAAAAATTCAAATGACCAAAGCATGCTTGTCAAAGCTTTGCATCTGACATAGACTGAGAATCATGTATTGCACATGCTAAATCATTCAAAGATCTTTCATAGTCTTTGAGCTTATACAGCCCATGACATAAAATGCTAGAAGGAATAATGACATCACCATTTGATAGATCATGAACTATATTCATCAACATTTTTCACAACCAAGCCAATCTTGGCTAAATCTAAAATTGATAACAGATTCTTCTTGATCCCTGACACAAATAAAGCATCCAACAATGTAAAAGAACTACCATCAGCACTAGTGAGAATGATCTTACCAACTCCCATGATAGGATAAGAGGACTTGTTGGCACACGTGATAGTATTCCCTCTAGGGGCAAGATTGAGTGAACTCAATTCGAGATAAAGTGGACAGCAAATGGTTATCTAGCCATATATGGTGATGACATCAAACTCTAGCAATTTGCAGCTACATTAAAAGGAAGGGCAATCAGTTGGTTTAGTCAATACAGTATTGCTCATTTTGCTACATATGATGCATTAAAAATAACATTTTTTCAAAGCTTTAGAGAAAGTTGAGAGCAATTAGACAAAGGAACATGTTAGTAGAAGACTATGCTCAGAAATTTGGAACTTTAATGGAAAGATTACAGGGTAACTGTTGGAAGAGATGGATACATACCTCAAGGAAGTGAGGTGGTACTACCAAAACCTGCTTTCTACCTGCCCTAATACACTTTAGAGTAATATAGAAGGACCTTTTAGCTTGCAAATGACACCAAGAAAGTACTTATGTACTTTGGAGTTGATGCTTGAAACATTTGAATCAAAACAGACTACTTCATGAATAGCTTCACAAAACTTGCTATTTTGGTCTATACACTTGCTGGTTCTTTTGCTTAGTGCTCACAGTACAGTAACAATTGATGAAATTACTTTTGAGGGAATTCAAGTAGCTTAGATAGCTAATGATTACAAGTGGAATCATCTTAAAAGATAAACGATGTTGTGAGAAATCAATTTAGCAATCCAAAGCTTACCCCCGACTTTTTAAGGACTGAATAGTAGATAACTAGTGAGCACTTCGACAAGGATTTCTCCCAGATGGCTGAACCAAATGGTTTGAAACTTTTCGAGCATAAATTAGACTTCAAGATGGTTCTAACAAGCTATAGATCATGCAAAATGGTTCTGAATTCACTAAGATATGACCACACAAAGTTCAATGTTCTGAGTATTCATAGCAGAGAAGTAGACAGAGATGATCAATGAAGCATATGTATCATAGCACATGATTATACACGATCATTGGCAATGCAATGATGCTCAATGATAGTGGAAGAAGTAAGATATAGTGTAAGCTACTCAAATCCTATAAAAGATCAAGAAGAAGCTCTCAATGAGGCCACATAGCCACGAGTTTTTACAAAGGCTTTTATAAGAGTTTCCTCCAAGTTTGAATTTGAATTCAAACTTGGCTCTATCTAAAAAGGTGACTTCCACTAATTTAGGAGTTATTCCATCTAATTTGATTCTTAGCTCATAATTCTCCTTCTCCACGAGATATATGGATTTACAAGATTCTCTCAAGGTGAAAACCTTTTACAATGGTGAATGATCAAAAGGTTACAAGCTAGGATTCACATGATCCATCAATTATTTCCACATAATGTTTTTTCATGCTAAGACAAATGTGAAGGCTTGTATACTTGCTCCAACAGCTCCCTCTCAAGCCAAACATCTTGGCTTGTGTCTCTTCTTCAATCTTCTTGAATGTCTTCTAATCCAATCATGGTTTTAAACCTCCAAATCTTAGTACCATCAAGTGCTTTGGTTAACAAATCTGCACATTGCAAATTTGTAGATACATATGCTAACTGAATTTCTTTGCTCAAGAGTTTATCTCTAACATAGTGATAGTGCACTTCTATATGCTTTGTTCTTGCATGATAAATGGGATTGGCTGCAATAGCTTCTTGTGTATTTTCTAATCCCCTGTATTCAGCCTTTGTTGAAGATAGAGCAACAGTTGGTTGCTTCTTAGAAGACCATGAGATGGCTGATCACCTGCAAAAGATAAATATCCAAAAGTACTTCTTCTATCCTTCTTACATCCTGCCCAATCTGCATCTGAGTATAGCTTAACGTCCAAATCTGATGTGTATGGGAAGTAAAGTCCTTGGTTTTGAGTACCTTTGAGATACTTCAAAATTTGTTTAGCAGCTTCCAAGTGAGGTGCTCTAGTTTTATGCATGAATTGGCTCATAACACTTACTTCATAACATGTATCAATCCTTGTTAATGTTGCATAGTTTAGACTTCCAACTATGCTTTGATAACCTGCAATGTCTTCAAGAAAGTCACCTTCATGAACACTTAGTTTATGATTTACCTCCATAGGGGTGCTAGGTACTTTTGCATTCTCCAAGTGGAACTTCTTCAACATGTCCTTGTTGGAAGAGATGGATGGATACCTCAAGAAAGTGAGGTGGTACTGCTAAAACCTGCTTTGTACCTACCTTATCAAACTTCAAAGTTATGTTGTAGGCCCTTTTATCTTGCAAATGACACCAAGAGAGTACCTATGTACTTTGGAGTTGATCCTCCAAATATTTTGATCAAAACAGATTACTTGACAAACAGGTAGTGTCACAAAACTTGTTATTTTGGTCTAGATACCTGTTGGTTCTTTTGCTCAGTGCTCACAGTACAGCTAGAATTGATTAAATTCCTTTTGAGGGAATTTAATTAGCTTATATAGCTAGTGATTGCAAGTGGGATCATCTAAAATAATAGCCTAGGCTCTGAGAAATCAATTTAGCAATCCAAAGCTTACCCCCGATATTTTAGGGACTAAATAGTAGATAACCAGTGAGCACTTCGATGGCGATTTCTTGCAAATGGCTGAAGCAAATATCTTGAAATTTCGACAACATAAAATAGACTTTGAATTGGTTCCAACAAGCGATAGATCCTACAAAGTGGTTGAGAAATCACTGAGATATGATCAAGCAAAGCTCATTGTTCTGAGTAGTCATAGCAAAGAAGTAGTCAGAGATGATCAATATAATATATGCATGATATCACATGATTATACAAGACATTGGCATTAAAATGGTGCTCAATGATAGAGAAATCAGTAAGCTATAGTATAAGCTACTCAAATGCAATAGATGATCAAAGGAAGAGCTCTCCAAGGGGCAGAGAAGCCGCAAGTTTTACAATAGCTTTTATAATGAGTTCATCCAAGTTTGAATTTGAAATTTAAACTTGGCTCCATCTAAAAAGTGTTCCCTATGATTGAGGAGTTATTCCTTCATTGAAAATCATAACTTATCCTTCTCCTAACTCTAGGAGATATATGGACTTACAAGATTCTTTCAAGGTCAAAACCTTTTACAATGGTGAAGGATCAACCAATTACAAGCAATGGTTCACATGCTTCATCAAATAGTTGCACATATTCTCTTCCATTCCTAGCCAAATGTGAAGGCTTGGACATTTGCACCAGGACCTCCCCCTCAAGCCAAAAATCTTGGCTTATATAGCTTCATCAATCCTCTTGAGTATCCTACAATCCAATCATGGTTTTAAACATGCAAATCTAAGTACCATCAAGTGCTTTGGTTAATAAATTTGCACATTGCATGTTTGTGGATACATATGAAAGTTGCATCTCTTTGCTCAATAGCTTCTTTCTAACATAGTGATAGTGTACTTCTATATGCTTGGTTCTTGCATGATAAATGGGAATGGCTGCAAGATGCAAAGAACTTGTGTTATCACCAAAGATCATAGGTGTATGAGTGTGAAGTCCCAAATGTGAGTAGAGCAATCTAATCCAAATGGATTATTGTGTAGCATTTCTAATCCCCTGTATTCAGCCTCTGTTGAAGATAGAGCAACAGTTGGTTGCTTCTTAGAAGACCACGAAATGGGCTTATCACCTACAAAAGACAAGTATCCAGAATTACTTCTTCTTTCATCATTACAACCTACCCAATCTGCATATGAGTATAATTTTATATCCAAATATGATGTGTATGGGAAGAAAAGACCTTGATTTTGAGTACCTTTGAGATACTTCAAAATCCTTTTAGCAGCTTCCAAGTGAGGTGCTCTAGGTTTATGCATGAATTGACTTAAAACACTTACTCCATAGCATATATCAATCCTGGCTAGTGTTGCATAGTTAAGACTTCCAACTATGCTTTGATAACCTCCAATGTCTTCAAGCAAATCACCTTCATGAGCACTCAATTTATGATTTACTTCCATAGGGGTGTTGGATACCTTTGCATTCTCGAAGTGGAACTTCTTCAACATGTCATGCACATATTTCGTTTGAGTGATGTAGATTTCAGAATTAGTGTATACTAACTCAAGTCCAAGAAAATACTTCAGAAACTCTAGGTCACTAATTTTGAACTCTTGCATCATCTGGTTCTTGATTTGTTTGATGCCATTGGCATCACTACCTGTTAGAATGATGTCATCACCATACACACATAAGTATATCATTTCTAAATTACTCCTCTTGACAAATAGAGAAGAATCTGCCTTGCTCATCATGAATCCTTGATCCTGAAGATAAGTGGTTAACCTATGCTTCCATGCCCTAGGTGCCTGCTTCAAACCGTAAAGAGCTCTGTTCAATTTGCACCTTGTTTGGGTCCTCATAGCCAAGAGGTTGAGCCATATAAACCTTCTCTAAAATCCAACAATTTAAAAAGGCATTTTTCACATTTTTCACCTCTGATGATTGGCATCTCAGCCACAGGTGAAAAATTCTCTTCATAATCCACTCTTTGGGTTTGTGAAAAACCCTTAGCCATAAGTCTAGCTTTATACCTGTTTATGAATCCATCTGAGTTCCTTTTGATTTTGTGAATCCATCAAGAACCAAATACCTTCATTGATGCCCTCTTGGGTAACTAGTTCCCAAGTGTCATTCTCTTGGAGTTCTTTTATTTCTTCATCCATAGCTTCTTTCCATTCTGTTTTAGTACTTGCTTCTTCATATGAAGAAGGTTCTTCAAGTGATGAATCCTTAGCAAGATAAATGGAATGCTTAGTAACTAACGAAGTATCATACCCATATCTTATTGGCTTCTTACTCTCTCTTTGTGACCTTCTCAAGGCTTGGTTGGATGATTCAGGTATGTCCTCCAATCTCGTCATCTTGGCCTTGCCCTTTGATTTCCATGCTTTGAACTCTTCCAAGTTGATGGTGTCGTCATCATCTGATTTGATGTCTTCAATTGTGCTTGGCTTCTCCTTGGTAAGCCTTGAAAAATCCTCTTCCAAGTCATATGGAAATTTGACCTTCCTTCATTCACTTTCAAACCAACAATCATTCTCATCAAACACAACATCTCTATTGACCATAAATCCTTTGTTGGATGGATTATAAAACCTGTATCCTTTCTGATTTAAATCATACCCTATGAAGATGTAATTCTCTCCCTTAGGGTCTAGCTTACCTCTGATTTGAGATGGAACATGCACATAAGCACCACATCCAAATATTTTGCAATGATCAAGTGATGGTCTCCTACCATGCCATGCCTCATATGGGGTCATCCGATCAAGTGACTTAGAGGGTAAATTGTTAATAAAGTAAGTGCCAATAGAAAAACTCTCTGCCCACAAGTAATTTGGTAACCTTTTCTAATTAATCATTGATCTTGTTGCTTCCACAATCAATCTATTCCTCCTCTCTACTACTCCATTTTGCTCAGGAGTATATCTGGTAGTGATATCTCTTTTGATACCTCTGTCCTACAAAAATGCATCAAATTCATTAGAGAAGTACTCACCTCCTGCATCTGAACTTATCCTCTTTAGATTTCTTCCAGTTTGATTTTCCACAAGTGCAAGATACTTCTTGAAATAGCTTAACACTTCATCTTTATGTTTCATGAAATACAAGATAGTCCACATACTCAAATCATCAATAAATGACAGATAGTACCTTGACCATGAAATTGAAGGATCCTTGCTTTGTCCCCACACATCTATGTGGACAAGTTCCAAATAATCCTCATGCATATAACCTTTCTTTGTAAAGGGTAACCTGTGTGATTTACCAAACTGACATACACCACACTTAGAGATCATATGTTGCTTGGATACATTTGGTATCCCAAGCACACATTGATCTCTACATATCTACTTCAAGGTTCTCTCACCAATGTGCCCTAATCTTTTGTGCCATATCTCTAATTCAGACCAAGTCTAATCCTTATAATTGTAAAGTGCAATGTTTCTAGTGTCCTCAAGCTCAAATGTAAATAATCTACCTTTTTTTTCTCCCTTGGCAATTCTCTTGAATCCATGTTGGGGGTCCAGAAAAGCTCCATATTTATGAACCTAACCTACATAACCTTTTTAACTATCTATCCAACACTCATCAAATTCTTTGTGATAGTAGGTACTTAAAGAACTCTGCTCAACATATTTATATTCCCATCAGAAGTTTTGTCATTTCCTACCTTGACCACTGAATGCTTTGTGTCATCACCTGTCTACACTTGGTGATTTTCCTTGGGCTCCTCAAGATCAGAAAGAAGAGCTACATTGTCTACTACTTGGTTTGAACAACTTGAGTCAATATAGAAGAGGTGCTCATCATTCATACCTTGTTTTGAAGTCATGTTCATAATGAGAAGAGAATCCTCTTGATCCTCTGTATAGTTGTTGAAGTCTTGATTTGTATCCTCCTTGATAGTTGTTGTTGTAATTCTTGTTGTAGCCATGGTTGTACCCTTGATTATGGTTAAATCTTCCTCTTGATTGCAAGTAGCCACCTCTTTGAAATCCTCTTCCTCTTTGATTCATGAAATTCCTATAGCACTCATATGTTATGTGATTGGACACTCCACATATATTGCATGGGGAAGAGTTGAAAGGAATCTTGCTACCTTGCTTACCTCCTCTACCCCTTCCTCTTGAGTTCCTACCTCTCTCTGCATAGTTAGCTTGAGAAGTAGTAACTTCATCTTGTACTTTCTTGCTCTTTCCTTTATCTTTAGACTTCCCTTTAACTATATAGAGGGCAAAAGAATTGTTAGCTCTTGATGGTTCTCCATTTTTGTTAAGCTTGGCTTCATGGGTAAAGATTTGTCCCATGAGAGTGGTAAGATCTGGAATTTGCATGTCCATGTAAAGGTCCATAGCAGTTGTGAAAGCTTCCCACTTATCATCTGCCTTGATGCCATTGATTGTTTGTCTCACTATTTGCTCCTCTTAAATCTCCTCTCCTATGCTTGCCAATTGATCAGCCACATCTTTTACCTTGGTCACATACTCTGAAACATTCTGCTTAGGTTGCTTCCTTTGAGTAGTAAACTCAATCCACAACTGATTTTTTCTAGCTCTTGTATAGGAAGAAAAATATGAAGATAATGTATCCCAAGTCTCTTGGGAAGTTTTACAATTCCTAATGTGAGGAAGAAGGAAGTCAGAAATAGAGTTAAGTAGATATGGCCTTGCTAAAGCATCTTTGGCACACCATGAGTTGAGTCTTTCAAGTTCCTTCTTGTAGGTTGACCTTTGCTTCTGAATATGGGCATCTCCTCATCTCCTGATATGTATCCATAGAGATTGCTTCCTTGTAGATATGTCCTCATCCTCAAAGAACATATTGGATAGTTATTCCCATTCGATTGATCAATAAAGAGGGAAAAACATCTCCCATTTTACCTCAACTTTCTCTGATACCACTGTTGGAAGAGATGGATGGATACCTCAAGAAAGTGAGGTGGTAATGCTAAAAATTGCTTTGTACCTGCCCTATCAAACTTCAGATTTATGTTGTAGGCTCTTTTAGCTTGCAAATGATACCAAGAGAGTACCTATGTACTTTGGAGTTGATCCTCCAAACAATTTGATCAAAATAGATTACTTCACAAATAGCTAATGTCACAAAACTTGCTATTTTGGTCTACACACCTGCTAGTTCTTTTGCTCAATGCTCACAGTAGAGTTGCAATTCATTAAAATTCTTTTGAGGGAATTGGATTAGCCTATATAGCTAGTGATTACAAGTGGAATCATCTAAAATAATAGATTATACTCTCAAAAATCAACTTAGTAATCCAAAACTTATCCTTGATATTTTAGGGACTGAAGAGTAGATGACTAGTGAGCAGTTCGATGGTGATTTCTCCCAAATGGGTGAAATAAATACCTTGGAATTTTGGTAGCATAAAATAGACTTTGAGTCAGTTCCAACAAACTATATATCATGCAAAATGGTTGAGAAAGCATTGAGATATGATCAAGCAAAGTTCACTATTCTAAGCAATCGCAACAGAGAAGTAGACAGAGATGATCAATAAAGTATATGTATTATATCAAATGATTATACAAGAGCATTAGCGTTACAATGGTGCTCAATGATTGAGGAATGAGTAAGCTATAGTATAAGCTACTCAAACTCAACACATGATCAAAGGAAGAGCTCTCGAAGAGGCACACAAGCTGTGAGTTTTACAATAGCTTTTATAATGAGTTCTTCATCCAAGTTTGAATTTGAAATTCAAACTTGGCTCCATCTAAAAAGTGCTTCCTATGATTGAGGAGTTATTGCTTCATTGAAACTCGTAACATATTCTTCTCCTAACTCTACGAGATATATGGACTTGCAAGATTCTTTCAAGGTCAAAACCTTTTACAATGGTGAATGATCAACCAATTACAAGCAATGGTTCACATGCTTCATCAAATAGTTGCACATATTCTCTTCCATTCCTAGCCAAATGTGAAGGCTTGGACATTTGCACCAACAATCCTGCACAGATTTCCTTTGAGTGATTTAGATTCCAAAGTTAGTGTATTCTAAATCAAGTCCAAGAAAATACTTTTGAAACCCTAGGTCACTGATTTTGAACTCTTGCATCATCTGGTTTTTTATTTGATTGACACCATTGGCATCACTACTATCAAAATGATGTCATCAACATATGCACATAAGTATATCATTTTCGAGTTACTTTTCTTGACAAACAGAGAAGAATCTACCTTGCTCATCATGAATCCTTTGTTGATATATTTAGGTAGTGATGTGCGTGAACACAATAGGACCGCCGGGGCACTTTTTTCCCTCTTTAGAAGGTTTTTTTCCCCGGCTTGTATATATGCCTATTGCCCTAATGGGCTACTTATCTTTGTACATTCTCTAGTAATACATTCAGTATTGTGTGTTGAGCTCCAAGCTTCTTCTTCTTCCTTGTGTTGTTTGCGTGCTTCCGCAGACGTCTAACTCCAACATTTGGTATTAGAGCAGGTCGTCACTTCATCTAGGGTGCCATCAACACTCCTCCGTTTGCAGTCTCAGAATCGCACGAATTTTGGTGAACTTTGCTATGTGGTGCAAAAAAAAGGATCTGAGCTCATTTCGGCCTCCGAACACACTATCGTAGTGCTTGTGCAAGCTATTTTGTCTTTTTGTGCAAAAGGTATATATCAGTTTCTGTACACCAATATAAGCGTCTCAAAGTCTGCTACAGGCCTAGCAGAATTTGTCTGGGCAATTCTGTTCAACTTTTTGAGATATAGTCAATTTTTTGCATCAAGGTATTTTAGTCACCGGCCATGGCTGAAAGCAATGATGTATTCCGTATGTTGGTTGTTGAGGATAAGTTGGATGGTACCAACTACCCGTTATGGGCTTATATGATGCGACATGTGTTGGTTGCAAAAGGACTGTGGAACATTGTGCAGGGTGTCGAAAAACGTCCTATCACACCTGCAACTCTTACAACTGAAGGTATTGAAGCTGATGCAGAAGGTGTCGAAGATGGTGATATTCTACATATTCCTATTCGTGCTACGGTTTTTGTTGCACCTACTGCAGAGCAGATTCGTTGGGATAGCAGAGATGCCCAGGCACATGCATTGATAGCTTTATCTATCAAACGTGCCATTATTCCTCACATTCGCTCTTGCAGAACAGCTAAAGATGCTTGGGATACACTTACCACATTGTACCAAGCTAGGAATGAGGCTCGTGTTGCTTACCTCCGAAAATAGTTGGAGAGTGAGGACATGAATGAAGGTGATTCTATGGACAGTTTCCTAACTAAGATCAAAGACTTGAAGGAACAGTTAATTTCTGCTGATGAGGTTATACCAGATAGCTCACTTGTGCAAACCGTTCTAAATGGTGTTCTTGATTCATATCAGAGTTTTGCTTCTACTCTTCGGTTGATGATGAAAGGCAATCCAAATGCCTTATCATTTGAGGAGTTAGTCTTTGTTCTGTTGCAAGAAGATCAGTCCAGGCAGAACAGGTCCATTATGCAAGTTGTAGATCAAGCTTTCCTAGCTAGTCAGAAGGGCAAAGGAAAATGGAGCTCTTCAACTAGTAAGCAGAAATCTGCTAATTCTGCACATTCGAAGAAGGAAGATAAAGATGAGAAGAAATCAAAAAAGTAGAAATTGTTTTGCAAGTACTGTAAAGGGAATGATCATATCATAAAGAAGTGTCCAAAATTGGCTGCTAAAGAGGCAAAGAAGAAAGAGGCTGGAATGGTTGTTGCAGAGGCCTGTACACCAAAAATAGAGTCTGCTAATCTTGTGGAGGAAGAAGAATGGGCGTTTACTACTGTCTTCAGTTTTGACCCATCTTCTCATGAGTAGTGCATGTCTGGAGTAGACTCAGATGTTTGGTATTTTGACAGTGGGGTGACCAAACATATTACCTCACAGTGCAATTTCTTCTCTTCACTCGAGCCTGCCCCTACAGGGAATACTATTACATGCGCCAACAACTCCTCTTATCCTGTTATGGGAGTTGGTAAGATCATTTTGACTACTGCTGATGGTAGTTCTTTCACTTTGTCAGATGCTTTATTTGTGCGAGGGATCAAGAAGAACTTGTTATCAGTTTCTGCATTAGCCAAGATTGGCTTGGTTGTGAAATTTGTTGATGACAGGTGTACAGTTCATGATCTGTCAAATGGTGATGTGATTATTGCTTCTGGCATTTTATGTCGTGGGTGGTATAAGCTCGTAGACTATGAAATATCTGTAAATGATTTGGCATGTGCAGTAAATGATTCTCAAGCTATGTCAGATGCACGCTTTGGTCATCTGAATTTTGCTAGTTTGTTATAGCTGCAAAAATATGAAATAGTGTCCTCTTTGCCCAAACTTGAGGCACCTGGAAAACATGTTTGTGAAGGCTCTATTTTGGGCAAAATGCAACATTCATCCTTTCCAAAAGATGGTTCAGTTCGGGCTACTAAAAAATTGCAGCTTGTACATAGTGATGTTTGTGGTCCTATGCAGACACCTTCTTTTGGGAATTATCTTTACTTTGTGACTTTCATCGATGATTTTTCCAGGCATGCATGGGTATATCCATTGAAGGCAAAGTCCAAAGTGTTCATGTGCTTCAAATAGTTTTTGGTTTTGGCTGAAAATCTGTCAGTATGTAAAATGGGCACCCTCCATTCTGATTTGGGGGGGGGGGGGGGGGATATATGTCTTTTGGATTGGTACTCGGCTACTTGGGTTGTTTTATCCCAAGGGGGAATCACTACCGCCAGATTTGCATGCTTTTTCTGACTTTGATTGGGTCGGTTGCTATGACACTCGTGTGTCCACTAGTGGCTTTTGCTTCATGCTTGGTAGCTCATGTATATCTTGGTTGAGAAAGAAGTAGCCTATTGTGGCCACTTCCACTTGTGAGGCTGAGTATAGGGCAGCTTTCATAGTGACTGTTGAGTGTGTGTGGCTTAGACGCCTTATGGCTGATTTGGGTGTTTGTCAGACTTCTGCCACCGCCATCTTCACTGACAGTCAGAGCGCATTGGCAGTTGCTAGGAACCCTGTATTCCATGCTTGCGTGCATTATCACTATGTCAGGGAGAGGTTCTCTGCTAGGGAGATCAGCTTGGCATATGTGGCCACACAGGAGAACATTGTAGACCTTTTCACGAAGGCCCTATCTAGGGAGAAGTTTGAAGCTTTCTGCAAAGCTTTAGGCTTACTTCCTTTTGTGGAGTGATTTCCACATAGCTTGGAACTTCCTTATACATGAGTGCCAGCTCCTTGTTCACCGCATCACTCCCAGGGGGGATTTGTTGATATATTTAGGTAGTGATGTGTGTGAACACACTAGGATCACCGGGGCACTTTTTTCCCTCTTTAGGAGGTTTTTTTCCCCCGGCTTGTATATACGCCTATTGCCCTAATGGGCTACTTATCTTTGTATATTCTCTAGTAATACATTCAGTATTGTGTGTTGAGCTCCAAGCTTTTTCTTCTTCTTATGCTGTTCACGTGCTTCTGCAGACGTCTAACTCCAACATCCTTGGTCTTGAGGATAGGTTGTTAACATATGATTCCATGCCCTAGGTGCCTTCTTTAAACCATAAAGAGCTTTGTTTAATTTACATACATGATTTACCCTGCTTGGACCTTCATAGCCAAGAGGTTGAGCCATGTACACCTCCTCTAAAATCCAACCATTGAGGAAAGCATTCTTCACATCTAGTTGATACATATTCCAATTTCTGGATGCAGCTACACTTACCAATACCCCGATGGTTGGCATCTTAGCCACAGGTGAAAAGGTTTCTTCATAATCTAGTCCTTGGGTTTGTGCAAAACCCTTCGCCACAAGTCTTGCTTTATACCTCTTTATGGATCCATCTGAGTTCCTTTTCATTTTGTAAATCCATCAAGAACCAATTACCTTCATTGATGCTTTCTTGGCTACTAGCTCCCACGTATCATTCTCTTGGAGTGCTTCTATTTCTTAATCCATAGCCTCCTTCAATTTTGCTTTGGTACTTGCTTCTTCATATGAAGAAGGTTCTTCAAGTGATAAATCCTTGGCAAGATAAATAGAATGCTTACTGACTAATGAAGTATCATACCCATATCTGATTGGCTTCTTACTTTCTCTTTGTGATCTCCTTAAGGCTTGGTTGGATGACTCTAGTAGGTCCTCGAACCTCTTCATCTTTCCCTTTCCTTTTGATTTCCATGCTTTGAATTCTTCCAAGTTGATGGTGTCCTCATCATCTGATTTGATGTCTTCAATTGTGTTTGGCTTCTCCTAGTGAGGCTTGGGAATTCTTCTTCCAAGTCATATGGCAATTTGACCTTCCTGCATTCACTTTCAAACCAAGAATCATTCTCATCAAATGCAACATCTCTACTGACCATAAATCCTTTGTTAAATGGATTATAAAACCTGTATCCTTTTTTTTTCATATCATACCCTATGAAGATGCATTTCTCTACCTTAGGGTCTAACTTACCTCTGATTTGAGATGGAACATGCACATAAGCAACACAACCAAATATTTTGCAATGTTCAAGTGATGGCCTTCTACCATGCCATACCTCATATGGGGTCATCCCATCAAGGGACTTAGAGGGTAACCTGTTAATAAGATAAGTGGAAGTAGGAACACTCTCTACCCACAAGTAATTTGGCAATTTCTTTTCATTTAGCATTGACATAGCTGCTTCCACAATCAATCTATTCCTCCTTTCTACTACTCCATTTTGCTCAGGGATATGTCTAGTGAGAATCTCCCTTTTGATACCTCTGTCCTACAAAACTGCATCATTTTCATTGGAGAAGTACTCACCTCCTCCATCTGACCTTATCCTCTTTAGACTCTTTCCTATTTGATTTTCCACAAAGTGCAAGATACTTCTTGAAACAATTGAACCCTTCATCCTTATGTTTCATGAAATACAAGATATTCCATCTGCTGAAATTATCAATGAATGACACATAGTACCTTGAGCTTCAAATTGAAGGGTCCTTGCTTGGTCCCCACACATCTGTGTGGATAAGTTCCAAATAAACCTCATGCATATAGCCTTTCTTTGTAAAGGGTAACATGTGTGATTTATCAAACTAACAAGCACTACATTTATAGATCATGTGTTGCTTGGATACATTAGGTATCCCAAGTACACATTGATGTCTACATATCTGCTTCAAGGTTCTCTCGCCAATGAGCCCTAACCTTTTGTGCCATATCTCTAACTGAGACAAGGTTTGATCCTTATAGTTATAAAGTTTAATGTTGCTAGTGTCCTCAAGCTCAAATGTAAACAATCTACTTGTTTTCTCTCCCTTTGCTATTCTTATGAATCCTTGTTGGGGGTCCTTCACAAAGGCTCCAAATGCATTGAACCTAGCCTACAAACTCTTTTCCACTATCTTTCCAACACTCATCAAATTCTTTGTGATAGTAGGTACATAAAAAACTTTGCTCAACAGGTTCCTATTCCCATAAGAAGTTTTGACATTTCCTACCTTGACATTTGAATGCTTACTGTCATCACCTGTCTGCACTTGGTGCTTTCCCTTGGGTTCCTCAATATTAGAAAGGAGAGCTACATTGCCTGCTACATGGTTTGAACAACCTGAGTCAATATAGAAGAGGTGCTCATCATTCAAACCTGCATAGTTAGCTTGAGAAGTAGTACCTTCGTCTTCAACTTTCTTGCTCTTTCCTTTATCTTTAGACTTCCCTTTATCTGTATAGAGGGAAGACGAATTGTTAGCTCTTGATGGTTCTCCATGTTTGTTAAGCTTGGCTTTATAAGTAAAGAGTTGTCCCATGAGAGTGATAAGATCAATGATTTGCATGTCCATAAAAAGGTCCATAGCAATTGTGAAAGCTTCCCATTTATCATCTGCCTTGACGCCATTGATTATCTCTCTCACTATTTGCTCTTCTTCAATCTCCTCTCCTATGCTTGCCAATTGATCAACCACATCCTTTACTTTGGTCACATACTCTGAAACATTCTGCTTAGGTTGCTTCCTTCGAGTAGTAAACTCAATCCACAATTAATTTTTTCTAGCTCTTGTATTGGAAGAAAAATACAAAGATAATGTATCCCAAGTCTCTTGGGAAGTTTTACAATTCCTAATGTGAGGAAAAAGGAATTCAAAAATAGAGTTAAGTATATATGACCTTGCTAAAGCATCTTTGGCACACCATGAGTTGAGTCTTTCTAGCTCCTCTCTTGTAGGTTGACCTTTGGTTTTGAATATGGGCATCTCCTCATCTTCTGATGTGTATCCATAGAGACTCCTTCCGTGTAGATAGGTCTTCATCCTCAAGGACCATGCGGGGTAATTATTCATGTCCAATTTATCAATGAAAGAAGGGAAACCATCTCCCATTTTACCTCAACTTGCTCTAATACCACAGTTGGAAGAGATGGATGGATTGCCAAAAGCTACTTTGTAACTGCCCTATACACTTCAAAGTTATATAGTTGGCCCTTTTAGCTTGTAAATGACACCAAGAAAGTACCTATGTACTTTGGAGTTGATGCTTGAAATAATTGAAGCAAAATAGACTACTTCATGAATAGCTAGTTTCACAAAACTTGTTGTTTTGGTCTATACACCTGCTGGTTCTTTTGCTTAGTGCTCACAGTAGAGTAACAATTGGTGAAATTCCTTGTGAGGGGATTCAATTAGCTTAGATAGCTAATGATTAAAATTTTAATCATCTAAAAAGATAAACTATGCTCTGAGAATCAATTTAGCAATCCAAAGCTTACCCCGGACTTTTTAGGGATTGATTAGTAGATGACCATTGAGCACTTTGACGATGGTTTCTCCCAGATGTCTGAACTAAATGTCTTGAAACTTTTGCAGCATATAGTAGATACCCAACTGGTTCTAACAAGCTATAGATCATGCAAAATGGTTGAGAAATCATTGAGATATGACCAGACAAAGTTCACTGTTTTGAGTATTCATAGCAAAGAAGTAGACATAGATGATCAATGAAGTATATGTATTATAGCACATGATTATACAAGATCATTGGCATTGCAATGATGCTCAATGATAGTGGAATGAGTAAGCTATAGTGTAAGCTACTCAAATCCTCTAAAAGATCAAGAAGAAGCTCTTAATGAGGCCACATAGCCGCGAGTTTTTACAAAGGATTTTATAAGAGTTTCTTTGAAGTTGGAATTTGAATTCAAAATTGGGTCTATCTAAGAAGCTGACTTCCAATAATTTTGGATTTATTCCATCTAATTTTATTTGGAGCTCATACTTCTCCTAACTGCATGAGATATATGGATTTACATGATTCTTTTACAATGGTGAATGATCAAAAGGTTACAAGCTAGGATTCACATGATCCATCAATTGTTTCCACATAATGTTTTTTCATGCTAATCCAAATGTGAAGGCTTGTATACTTGCACCCATAGTAACGAGAGACCTACCGGCGAGATGTTGGCAGCCTACTTCCTAAAAGGATTAAGGAACAGCATCAGGCATGCAGTTGCAAGTGTGGATATAGCTAATGGTTTTGATGTATTAGTGTTAGCAGCTGCAAGACTGGAAAGAAGATTTTGCAGATCAAAGAAGAGGCAAAGTGACTCTAGTTAAGATGTTGAATCTGATTTAGAAATGGAGTCAGAGAAAGGTACGGCTAATTCGGAATCAGACACTAAAGATGAAGAAGTTTTAATGAGAAGGCATCACAAACATAAAGGTAAGAAAAGTAAAGAGGAGGCTTTGATTAGTAAATAAAGGAAACATGGATACTCTATAATTGCTCCAAAGGAGAAAAGATTTTGTGAAATTTGTGATAAAGATGGGCATACAAGTCACTGTTGGTATAATCCCAAACATCGAGGACAAAGTTCAAGGCAGGACAATAGGAATAACAATGAAGTTGTAGTAAATCAAGCCATTCTAGCTCAAGGACGTGGTGGTTTTCAAAGGTAGCAACAAGGAAGACCTCCATGGAGAAATTAGGCAAACCAACAAGGAAATTATCAGGATAACCAACAAGGAAATCAGCAGATTAGACCACCTAGGATGATGCCTTGTGGTTATTGTTCAACACTTGATCATTGGATAGGGCCTAATTGTCCTTTATGGATGAAGCATAGAGAAGAAAGGGGTATACCAATGGTTCGCTATAATCAAAATAATCAACAGGGGTAGCAACAACAACAGGCTTAGCAGGCCACTCAGGCCAATGCTATAGTTATACATTTATCAGATCAAGAATGTCATAATGATTTAGGTGCAAGTACATCAGGAAGTCTACATCAAAACCATGAAAATCAGTGGAATTATGATTGTAAGCAGTGTGGTAAAGTCAAGGATGTGGATGTCTTGGCGGTTACACGGTCCAAGAATAAAGGTCCTATTGATTGGCAAGAGCAAAGACAGGTATGGGATAAAGCCCAGCAACAGATCCAACACGACCAACAGAAGAAAGAACAATTTCAAATTTCATCCCAAGAAGAGGATAATGGAAAATCTATACATGAAATAAAGAAGGATGATAAAATGAAGATCAAGTAGGAGCTAAAAAATGACTGGTTTGAGGTAATAATTAAGTCTCCTTTGCAATTGTCCTTAGATCACTTATTGTCTTCGGTACCATCTTTTAAAGAAAAATTGTTGAAGAAGCTAGTTGGATAGCAGTCAAAGCCAACAGTTATGCAGGTACCTTCAACATCAGCTAATAATATTGATCGACTTGATGTGGATTTTGTTGTTCCAGTAATTTAGGCATAGTATAAACAAAGGTGATTTGGTGAGGTTTTATTAGATGGTGGCTCAAGAGTTAACATATTACCGGAGAACATTTTTAAAGAAATGGGGAATGGGGCTTTGGGTCTAGCACCTTTCCAAGTAAAGATAGTAGATCAAACTAGAGTCAAACCTTTGGGCATTCTGAAGTAGCAACAAATCATGATTGCAGGGATGTCATTCATGGTAAACTTTGTGGTGATTCGAATGTCTGAGTCTACTTACCCATATGAAATGTTGTTAGGTAGAACTTGGTTCAGGTTGGCTAAAGTTAAGCAGGATTGGGGATTGAATGGGGTTGTGATCTCGAAAGGCAAAAGCAAGTTACCATACCAATGAAAGGTAGAAGAAACATGTCGGTACAAGAGAAACCATTGATGGCTCAGACCATTAGTTTGGCAGATGAGATAGAAGATGATGAGGAAGAATTTCTGAAGGAAAACCCAACTATTGTACCAGTTGGGCAAGTAGATGTGGAAGGCGTGTTAGCAAAGGATGACGAACTAGTGGAGAAGTCAAGTGAGCCAGTTTTAGGTGACACATTGGAGAGTACACAGTTGTGACGGATGTTTGAACAAAGTCTGGAAATTCCTACGTAGCAGAAACTAGAGCAAGAGAAAGAGGTAATTAATTTGGCTGAAAAGATTTATGAACAAAAATATGCAAGTTTTGGTAGGGTAAAAGAGGACGAACTTCAAGAAATTGATTTGGGGACGGAGATTGAACCGAAGATGGTGAGAGTAAGCAAAGATTTAGAGGGTTAGTTCATGGAAGACCTGATTTGTTTATAAAAGAAATATGTGGATGTTTTTACTTGGGATTACTCACAAGTGAAAGGTATAGACCCTGATCTACATCAACATCACATTAATTTAAAGAAGGATGTAGTTGCAGTTGTGCAACAAAGGTATCAGATGAATCCTAATTTTGCTAAGTAGGTTAAAGAGGAAACTGATAAACTATTGGCAATTGGATTGATTAAGCCAGTTAATCAGGTCACATGGTTGTCTCCTATTATAGTGGTCCCTAAAAAGAATGGGAAGTTGACAATTTTTTGTTGATTATGGAAAGTTAAATGGAGCAACAATTAGGGATCCCTTCCTTTCCGTTTTGTGATGCAGTATTGGATGCAGTAGATGGACATGAGATGTATAGTTTTTTGGATGGATTTTTAGGTTACAATCAAATTCGTGTTGCTGAGGAGGATCAACACAAAACAGCATTCATTACACAATTTGGTGCTTATGTGTTTACAGTCATGATTTTTGGATTGAAGAATGGACCACCCTCGTTCAATTATGTGGCACATAAAGTGTTTGAAACTTATTTTCAATATTTCATGCAAGTCTTTGTGGATGAATGTTCAGTATTTGGAAAAAAGTACAACACATGCTGCATTTGAAACCTTGTTTTGATAGATGCCGGAAATTCAAGATGGTGCTCAATCTATTCAAGAGTGTCATTGCTATGAAGAGTGGCATCTTATTTGGACATATCATTTCTCAAGAAGTAATGGCTATAGATGTTAAGAAGATTGAAGCTATTAGGACTACAAAAGCTCCCACAAATGTCAAGGAAGTAATGAGGTTTTTTTGTCAAATTAAGTGGCATGCTAGGAATTTAAGGTACTTGGTCAATATTTCTTTATCACTCATACATTTGACAAAGAAGGATGTTCCATTTGTTGAAGAAGATGGTTTCAGTTGCACCAATTTTGCAGCCGCTTGATTGGTCCTTGCCATTTCATATATTTGTTGATGCATTAAATGTTGCAGTTGGAGCAGTGTTGATGCAGGAGAAAGAAAAAGGATGGTATAGACTAGTGTAATATGCTAGTAGGGTGTTGTGTTTAGTCAAAAGAAATTATCTGGTGACTAAAAGAGAGGCATTAGCAATGGTGTATGTGCTTAATAAATTTACACATTATTTATTGGGTAACAAAGTGATTTTTCATGTTGATCATCAGGCTTTAGTATAAAACCCTTGTTAATAGGAAGGTTTGCAAGGTAGATACTTCTATTGCAGGAATTTAATTTTTTTTATTATTCATACTCCAGGCAAAGAACATGCAATGGCAGATTGCTTCAGCAGATTGGAGTCTAGGGAGGCACCGAGAGGAGTTAGTGATGAGTTTCTAGATCTGGAGCTATTCAATGCACAAATTGTTGAATCTGATTCTTGGTAATGACCAATTATCAGTATTTCTAAGAGATGGAGCATTACCTCAACATTTTACACCTGATCAGAGGAAGAAGTTTGCTCTTAAAAGTAGACCATATTTGGTTATAGCTGGTGCATTGTATAAGAAAGGGGTGGATCAGGTCATTAGGAGGTGTGTACCAGATCTTGAAAGCCAGCAGTTTTGCAGGAAGCACATTCAGGTCCAGCAGGAGGACATTTGTCAAGAGATATTTTAGGGAAAAAGGTTTTACAAGGAGGTTTGTGGTGGCCTACTATCTTAAAGGATGCTCATGAGTTCGCTAAAAGATGTGTGATTTTCTAGAAAACATGCCAAACAAATAAATTAGATCAGATGTCTAATCATCTTGTTTTACCATTGGATCCATTTCAAAAGTGGGGCATGGATTTTGTTGGGCCTATCAAGCCTATTACTCAGTGTGGTAATAAATATATTTTATTATCTACAGATTATTGCACGAAGTGGGTAGAAGTAGTAGCATTGAAGGATAGCAAGGTGGCAAGTGTTGCAAAGTTCCTCTACCATAACATTATGACCAGGTTTGGTTGCCCAATGGAGTTAGTGAGTGATAGAGGAGATCATTTCCTTAATGAGGTAATTTTAGAATTAACAAGAACTCATTTGATTATGCATAAAAATTCTAGAGCATATCATCGTCAAGCAAATGTTCAAGCAAAAAGTAACATCAAGACTTTGTTGTGTATTCTTAAAAAGTTAGTGCATGACAATCAAAAAAACTGGGATTTGCTTTTAGATTCAGCTTTATGGTCATTCAGGATAGCTTTTAAGGTAAATATAGGAATGACACCCTTCATATTGGTATATGGGCTTGAAGTTATAGTTCCAATGGAGTTTGTGGTTTTGGGTTTGAGAGTAACAACTGAAAAGATGTCTTCGGAAGTATCGGTTAAGCATAGAAGTAAGTATCTTCTTCAAACAGAGGAGGATCATTTAGTTAGTGCATACATTATAGAATTTATTCAAAGAAGGAGACAGGCTTGGGTTAATATGAATGTGAAATTCAAGTTATTTCAAGTAGGAGATTGGGTGATGGTGTACAACTCCAAATTGGGGCCTCATCTAGGAAAACTTACATTGAGATATAAAGGTCCATATGATATTGTGCAAGACTTAGGTCAAGGAACTTTTTTATTAGCTGATGTGTTTGGTACGAGGATGGAAAGACCAATCAATGGATTTTTTCTAAAAAATTTTCAAGGGAAGCCACCTCATATAGATTGGTTATCATCAAATTCGGTTCAGGTATCAATGAATCTAGATGTGCAATCTGGTACCCTTTCTGATCATCATTGGAGGAAAACTTATTTTTCTACATTCGTATCAGTAATGGTATGTTTTCTGAAGAATTGTTCTTTCATGGTTTCACTTAGTACCCTTGTAAGATTATATTGGATCTCTTATGATAATTTGAGAAGTTGGGGCATATTAGTAGAAATGGTTTCCAAAATGCTTGGCTTAGTCAAATTTTGTTGGGCCACAATAGAAGAATTTTGCTTTGTCAGAGTTTTATCTCTCAGATGTCATAAAATCGGATTGTTCTCAATCTATTGTTTGTGGCTCAGAATTCCTCGGTTCATAGCAGATGGAATCCAAATTTTCTCCGTCGAGGTTTGCTCTCTTGGAGTTTGCTGGATCAAAAAGCATGAGTTCAATAAGGTTTGTGAGAATGCTATTTTTCATAGTAGTTTTGTGCACTAAAGCGTTCAAGGCAAAACACGTGAGTAAATAGTTTTCAAATTATTTCATCGTTTTGCAGGAGGATGTGAAATTATTAGATATAAATCTCACTTATAGACAGGCATTATCAACAGTCACTATTACGTGTGAGCAAGGTGGTGCCGTATAGGCACTTGAGCGATCATTAGAATCTTGGCACTTTTGTTTTGTGTCTGTCAAATGCTATTTCATGCTCAGAAGGAAGACACTCAGTGTAACCTCTATTGCTCCGACTAACAATAGAGCAGAGATGAGAGGCCGAGTTAAACACAGGGAAGTTGTATCCTGGAAAGATGAGTCCACTTTGGAGGAGAGTGATAGTCTACTACAAGAGGAAGAGGACACTCTGACACCAACTTCATCTAGCAAACTTGTGCAATCATTGATGAACCCATTCACAGACTTCAAGATGGAGATTGATGTCAGTGTGCCTCTGAATGTGGTATGGTTGCAATGTGTTTCTCTCTTTGATTTTGCCTCGCTACCTTGGTCAACATGGCAATTTAACTACTATGACAAGAGTCAATTGGATATCATCAAGAAGACAAAAGGGAAACTTTCTATGCAGGTAAAATTCTCTCTAAAGCTTGTCGTAGAAGTGTTTAAATTACCTTTGCATAAGGAAGCAGTAATACCGAAGTGTTCAAAGGACATGTTAAAGAAGGAATCTGAACCACGTGAAGGTGGTGTGCAATATTACATGCTGAAAAATGCTACATATGCATGACGCGAGCAGTTGAAGTGGTATTTAGAGCATCTACATTTCATTGTTAAATATGACTATATGTCGAAGGAGAACTTTGCTCCTTTAGCTTGTGCTGAAGTAGGTGGGAAAATCATTTGGGCCCATTGGGTGTATGAAAGAATGCATAGTGAAATTTTTTAGGGGATAGATGAAAAACACTGGTAAGTAGTAGGATGGCAGCATACTTGGCTGCTTTGTTTCAATTTGTTCAATAGGTTGATAAGCAAGAAGTGTTTTGGCCAAAAGAGAGTATAAGTCAACTAGATTCATTAGGGTGTAAAAAGCAGGAACAAGTGTTAGGCAAGGAGACAAAGCAGCAGGAAGATGTATACAGGGATTTATTTAAATCTAGCTACAAGACGAAAGAAATAGCCTCCCTTGCTCAAAATTTAAAAGGCGAGTCTTCTAAAGGATCAATTTTTCACGGTTCATTAGTCCATATTTTGGACAATGAAGAGCAAACAAGGATAGTTGGAAGGACATTCAAGCTATCCAAGAAAAGGAAGTTAGAGCTCGAATTGCAAATAGTGGTGGATAAATCTACAGCTGAGCAGAGTCAACAATCAAAGACTGAAATAGGTTCAAAAGTGAAGATGATGCAGATGAAGTTGGAGGAAGTATCTAAGTTCTTACTGAAGCAGGAAGGAGAACTGAAACAATAGAAGCATCTTGCGGATACAATAAGTTTTGAAGAACATCAAGTACTAAAGGTACAAGTTCTGAGTCTTCATGAGGTGTTACAAAGGAAAAGTCAAGAGTATGAGAAGATAAGTACTCAATGTGAGCAGCAGCAGGCGGTTGAAATCTTGAAGGTAAAAAATTCATTGTAGGAATTTGAGTTATGGACAGTTCAAATGCAAGAAAAGGTAGAGTCTGAGATGAAAAATTTGTCAACTCTAAATTCAAGCTTGCAAATGGAGGTTGTACTCCTTAAGTCTTGATTGAAACCTTTGTCAGTATTGGAGAGACAGACTCTTAAGGTTGAAGAAGTAGAGATGGATGGAGTTTTAATGTCAGAAATGGATATGAGTATGATAAAACAACAAATACATAAGTATGTATAGGACCTATCGGAGGTCATTAAGGAGAGATTACAAGTTGTATTTTGATATCCTTATGAACATTTGTAGGATGAATTTGTTTCTATGTATGAAAGTGAACTGATTCAGGTTATAGAAAAGTATAAGGTGGAGAACGAAGAAACCTTGCAGATGATTAAAAAGCTTAAAGAGCAGTTGGTGTAGCAAGGTGTAGAAAAAGAGCTGGATAAATTAGTACAACAACAATAGATAATATCAGATAGAGTGTTCGATGAGAAGAATGAACAGACGGAGATATGTCAGAATCAAGTACAGGTGGAAGAGGTAGTTGAACAGGAACCAGAAGCTCATCCTAGAGAGTTGGAAATTGTTGTGTATGATCAAGGGATTGTAAGAATGAGTTGAATTTTTGAGAAAACTTCCCCATTGGGCAGTGCCAGGTGTTGAGGGGTAAGCTTCTTAGTCGCAATATGCCCTATCCGAAGTGTGGTGCATTGGAGTTTTGCTAAATTCTTATTCTACTAACTCGGATTTTTAAAACACAGTTACAATTTAGTTAGGTATCAATGTCACGTGATTATATTTGTTATATTTTTTTTCACAAGGAAGCAGGAGAGAAGAGGAAAAAACATCTTTTGGAAGACAAGGAAAGAAGAAGAAGAAGTGTCTTCTCAAAAATAAGAAGTTCAAGCATTGCAGGCTGATCTTAAATTAGTACTGATGAAATCTCCCTTGTAGAAGCAGAAGTTGCTTAATCTATTATGTATTCTCTATAGTATCAAAGTAATGAAGTATTTTACTCATAATCATTCAGTGCAAGTTTTCGAATGATCTCTGTGTCTATATAGTTGTTTCGTTTAGCATTGCTTTAATCAAAAGTGGTGAATCATAATTTTCTGTGCCTGATTATTTACTCTGTGTGAGAAAGACCAGTGCCAAGATTATTCTTTTGTGTGATTTTGATTAATGTCAGTAGTGATGTGTTGATCGCAAACCCAATAGACCCAAGAGGAGACAAATTCGCATGTGGCCTGAAAAGATCCGATTAGGCATCCTTGTTATCCAACATGCACTATGCAACTACTCCAAAAGCACTTATCTAGGAGTTTAATAAGTCCTCTTGCATCTCAAGGGAGAGAGATAAAGGAAGATCCATCCCTCCTCCTAAGGACATCACTTGGGTAGATGGTGATTCTAATTGTCTCTAAGCTACATTCATGGATGTAGGGGGGGCTAACCTTTATAGTTTCTCTTAAAAGGGGGAGGTTCACACCCATTAGGGGTGGCCTCTACCCAATTCTTTTTCTCCAAAAGGAGCTCAAATGTGCATACAACTTCCAAAAGATCCTCAAGCATAGTGCCAAGATCATGACCTTGCTTTGATACTAATGCAATAGAGTGTCCATGAGAACCAACTCGTGAATGAATGAGCCTCTCCTCCAAAACAAGACTTGCATATATAGCCTCACTTAAGGGGTTGTTGAACTAGGAAAGTGGCTACATGTTCACCATGTGTTTGAGTTATCTAGAGTCCATTGAAGTGGTTGGCCAATGATGCGTCCCAGTTCACTTGAGTTAACTCAAGTGAGATTCCACAAGGCCTTGGAGCTCTTGGTAAAAATAATATTCGGGTCTCTCATGGGATATTAACCCAAGACCTCTCCCTTCTTGTCCTTGAGAGAGCCACATAGCCAAGCTACTTGCTTGGTTTTACTCTAGAAAATCTTAGGCTTAGCTTAATCCAATGCCACTTTATAACAGTCCCATACCACCATACTTTATATCCAACATTGCTGTGTGGATGATAATTATTTTAAATTCCAAAAGCTATACTTCATTGATGACCTTTTACTTAAATCCTTTTTAAACGAATTTTGAGTCAAGCAATCACCTCTATTTTTTTCTATCCTAATCACATTTCTAGGGATTCCATCACAAGATCATTCTACAATATTATATTTTTTATTGTCTCATGCTTGTCTTTGGAAGCTCCAAAACTTTTGATGGAAGAAACATCTGTTCTTCTTTTCTAAGGTTTAAAGCATAATTCCAACTGCCTTGAGTTATATTTAAGATCTTCTTAGTTCTTTCTCAAATATTTTGTAGTGACAAGTTTTTATTCATTTCTTTAGATACCTTCCTTATCTAAAGCTTTCAAATGGCTACCCTAGGGTTTTTAAGAATTTTTTTTACTTCTCAAGTCTAAGCATCTACTAATGCCTTTGGATTTCTCTTGAAGTGCCTTTAAGAATAGGTGAATACAAATTTCATGTTCCACAAACTTAATTACCATTTATCATGACTATACACTTCATGCTTGGAATTCAAACTTCTACCTTTCATTCTTACTTCCCTTTAGAGAAGTATATCCTTTTGCATGCTCTATTTAACCTTGTGGATGCAACCATCTTTTGTAACTTGACCAGATCCTAATATTATCTTTAGCATGCCATGAAGTTGCTTTACCAACAACTCCTCCTTTGCATAAAAACTTATAACCTAAAAGGTATTCTTCCACCTTGTCATCTTTATCCATGATGGAATGAATGTGCCAATTTTGGTAATTTTTGGTGAACTTTTATCTCAAGAAATCCTTCACTGAAGATCTTGTAACCTAAATGACATTCTTCTACCCTCTCATTTTCATCCATGATGGCATCAATTGTACCTACGTTTTGGTACTTTCTTTCCCCTTTCAAGAGTTTTTGTACTAAAAAACTATAAATTTTATAACTTCATTTAAATTTATAGAGTCTAACAATATGAATCATGCTAGTTTTTCACAATCTATTACTCTTATGCTTGTCTACCCCTTTAGAGTATCCTTCAAAACAAGATGTATTATAATCAAATTCTAAGTTTGGTATTCAACCAAACTGCTTCTATTGTTCTTTTAAATGAGGGCATCAATTGATAGGTTTAAAATAGATAAAGTCTTTCAAACTTTGCAAAGATCCTTTCAAAAAATATCAATTTCACTGTGCCCACAAATAGTTTTAGAGGAAGAAAACATTTTAATACAAGGGGAAAGTTCCCAAGTTCCCATAGCTTATGCTCCAAGAAGATCATGTAAGGTATCATAAGGTTAAGGATGTGCAAGGTTAAGGTTAATTATCATAAATCATGAGGACTATAGTAATCCTAAGTGGATTAGAAAAATAAATCAAAAGAGCTATAAAGGATATCCTAAAAGTACTTGATTATTCATGGGATAGCAAAATATAATTTTTTGATCCCAATGATAAAGGCCTACGGGAAAAAGGTTTCTTGGGTGAAGCATAAAACTAAGACCCACAAGTAAAATCCATGGGTAGAATGCTTAACATGGAATTTGGAAAATGGATCTAATAGAGAAAGACCTATCCTTAGCTCTTATTTGGTTAAATAAAAGGTATGAAAAGCCAAATGGATCAAGTGGGTCAAAGATCAAGTCAAACTTTAAGCTTGATGAACATTAGCTACACCACACGAGCTAGTTAACCAAATATTATTAAAAATTAAGTGAGATTAGTTGTGGTGTATAAAAGGACCTTAGTCCTTGCTCTCATAACTTGGTACCATAGATCATAGCATATGATTATTAAAGAGGATAGAGAAGGTGAAATTAAAAAGTATAGAGATGTGGTATTGTGGATTGGATGAAGAGCCCACATGTATGGGACAATGGAAACTAATTCCTATTGAGAAATTTTTCTTGACGGCCAAAAGAAAAAGGGACTCATGATCCAATGGAATACACCAACAAGACAATGTATGGAAATAGGCATTTCTTCAATTACCCTCCCGAAGGGAAACAAAATTCTTCCACCAAGATACTGAAAAATATATCTCTTAATGAACTTCAAGTAGTGGGAGTTATAAACCGAAAGATGATGAACTCCTAGGAGTTTGAAAGTAAACTCAAAAATTGAAGCTTTGAAGCTTCATACAAAAGT
>CM035414.1:192376302-192378802 GCA_020310875.1 Ceratopteris richardii | reverse complement strand
CTCAAGAAATGATACTGAATCTCTATATGCTTAGTCCTGGCATGAAAAACAGGGTTAGCTGCCAAATACAAAGAACTCATATTATCTCCAAAAATAATTGGAGTACTATGATCAGTCTCAAAACTCTTCATCAAGGTCTTCAACCATATCACTTCCTTTGCAGCTTCTACCATTCCCTTATACTCAGCTTCTGTGGATGATAAAGCAACTATATGTTGCTTCTTTGAACACCAAGAAACTAGCTTATCTCCAACATAACAGAGATACCCATGAGTAGACCTTCTATCATCTGAGTCACCTGCCCAATCTGCATCACTAAACACTTTGATTCTTGTGTCAGAAGTAAAACCATAATACAATCCTTCACTTAGGGTTCCTTTGATATATCTGAGTACCCTTTGGGCCGCAATCCAATGAGTTTTCTTTGGACAATGCATAAATTGTGACAACACACCTACTGCATATGATAAATCTGGCCTTGTCAAGGTAGCATAGATTAAACTACCTACCAAACTCTGATATTTCTTCATATCATTGAATTCTTCACCTCCATACCTGCTTAACTTATGATTTACCTCCAATGGTGTAGTTGAGGTCTTGCAATCCTCCATGTTAAACTTGACTAGAAGATTCTTCAAGTATCTCTCTTGTGAAACATATACTCCATGTTGAGTATACACAATCTGCATTCCTAGAAAATAAGATAAGTTTCCCAAATCACTTATCTTAAACTCCTTCTCTATTTGCCTTTTGAGTTCATTTATTCCTTGAGTATCTGTTCCTGTGACAATAATATCATCAACATAAATGCACATGTAAATGTATCCATTTTCACTTGCCTTCACTAGCAAGCTACTATCTGCCTTTGATGCTTGAAATCCACATTCATTCAAGAACTTGACCAATCTGTAATTCCAAGCTCTTGGGGCTTGCTTCAACCCATATAAAGCTCTCTTGAGCTTACACACATAATCTGATCCAAGTGATTCCATGAAGCCTTCTGGTTGCTCCATGTATACTTCATCTGCAATGTATCCATTTAAAAATGCATTTTTCACATCCAATTGTGATAATTTCCATCCCTTACAAGCAGCAATAGCAATCAATGTTCTAATTGTAGACATTTTAGCAACAGGACTAAAGGTTTCATCATAATCTACCCCATAAGTTTGGGCATAACCTTTGACCACAAGTCTAGCCTTGTATCTAGACACCTTACCATCTGCAAACCTCTTTGTTTTATATACCCACTTGCATCCAATAACCTTCTGATTCTTTGGTCTTGGTACTAATTCCCAAGTTTCATTTTCAAGTAGAGCATCATACTCTTCCTGCATTGCCTTTTCCCAATTCTGTTTACCTTTGGCTTCTTCATAAGTGGTTGGATCTTCTTCTGTCTTTACAATGTAAGCATAATCTTTTGTTGTTAGGAAAGATGTATCATAACTATACCTTATAGGTTCTTTCCTTTCTCTTGTAGATCTTCTGATTTCTGCACTTCTCGAAGTTTCAGCCTCATTTGCTTCTGGATCAAATCTTGGACCTTCTTCTACATGATCCTGCAATCTACTTCTAGAATCAACATCATCAATACTTTCTTCATACACTTTTACTTTTGCCTTTCCTTTTCTTTGTATCTCTTCAACACCTGCAAAATCATTTGTTGATCCTGTATACCATGTATTTTGCTCATCAAATGTCACATCTTTAGTAACAAGAAATTGCTTTGTGGATGGACTCCACAACCTGTAACCCATCTGTCTATCATCATATCCAATAAACACATACTTCTCTGCTTTTGGTTCTAGCTTATGTCTTAATTGTGAAGGAACATAAGCATATGCAATACATCCAAATACCTTACAATGATCAAGGGTAGGTTTCTTACCCCACCATGCTTCATAAGGGGTTCCTCCATCCAATGCTTTACAAGGCAACCTATTCACAAGGTATGTTGCAGTGTTAATGGCTTCTGCCCATAAGTAATTTGGACAATTCTTTTCCTTCATCATGGCTCTTGCAAATTCTACAAGAGTCCTATTTCTCCTTTCTGCTACTCCATTCTGTTGAGGGGAATACCTGCAAGTTACTTCTCTTTTGATACCTGCATTCCACAAATAATCATCAAACTCTTTAGAGAAATACTCTCCCCCTCCATCTGATCTTAACCTTTTGAGCTTTTGCCCTGTGATCCTTTCTGCATAAGCATGAAAATGTTTGAATGTCTTGAAAACTTCTGATTTATCCTTGATTACATATAAAGTAATCCACCTGGTTGCATCATCAACAAACAACACATAATATCTGGATCCATTTATGCTATAGTCCCTTGAGGGTCCCCACACATCTGTATGAACCAATTCAAGCATGTTTGAATGCTTGTACCCTGATTTGTTGTAAGAACCTTTATGTGCTTTACCTAATTGACAAGCTTCACACTTGTACACCATATGTTGCCCTTCAATATTTGGCAATCCAAGCACCACCTGATTCTTTGACA
>CM035414.1:192343434-192348434 GCA_020310875.1 Ceratopteris richardii | reverse complement strand
ATTGGTAGCTTACTAAGGTACATTGTTACTCCTAAAAGGAATTGTTCCAATTTTAAGTGTGCTGGACACACTGAGTAAAAGTCTGAGCAGGTATCATTACAGGAATAGAAGGTTTTGCTTGATTTGTGAAGTACCAAGTTATCTGTTTTGATTTGGTCATTACCCAAATCATTTCCAAAGCACATATATGGTTTCTTTATGTCATTAGGAAGCTAAACTTGTGTACTAAGCATATCTGAAAAGAAAAGAGGGCAGGTGTGAAGCAGGATTTGCAGCACCAACTGATTTCCTGAGTGCATCCATCCATCACTCTCAACAGTGGTATCAGAGCAAAAGAAGGTAATCATGGGTGATGGTTTCCCTTCATTCATTGACAAATTGGACAGAAACAACTATCAAGCTTGGTCATTGAGAATGAAGACCTATCTACAAGGGAGAAGTCTATTTGGATACATATCAGGAGATGAGGAGTTGCCCTCATTCAAGACTAGAGGACTACCTACAAAGGATGAACATGAAAGACTTAACCAATGGTGTGCAAAGGATGCTTTGGCAAGGTCTTATCTCTTAAACTCTATATCTGATTTTCTTTTACCTCATGTAAGGAACTGTAAGACTTCCCAAGAGACTTGGGAAACCTTGTCAAATTACTTTTCTTCCAACACAAGGGCCAGGAAGAATCAATTATGGATAGAGTTCACAACACTTAGGAAGCAGCCCAAGCAATCAGTCTCAGATTATGTGACAAAGATCAAAGATGTGGCAGACCAACTAGCAAGCATTGGAGAGGAAATTGAAGAAGAGCAAATAGTCAGGCAAGTGACAAATGACTCAAGGCAGATGATAAGTGGGAAAGTTTCACCACTGCAATGGACCTCTACATGGACATGCATACCCCTGATCTCACAACACTCATGGGCCAACTATTTACACATGAAGCAAAGTTCACCAAGGCTGGAGATCAATCAAAAGGTAATAACCCCTCTGCTCTCTTTACTGATAAGAAAGTTAAAGATAAAGGCAAGAAGAAACAGGATGAAGAAGGTTCTACCTCTCAAGCTAATTATGCAGGGAGAGGTAGGTCATCTAGAGGAAGAGGCAGAGGAGGTAAGTCAGGTAGGGGGAGACCCTACAACTCATCACCACGCAACATCTGTGGGTTGTCCAATCATACCACAGATGAATGCTACAAGAACTATAAAAACCAGAGAGGAAGAGGCTACTCAAGAGGTGGATACTCTCAAGGAAGAGGCAGATTCAACCACAATCAAAGCTACAATGGGTACAACAACCAATACAACAACAATTACAACAACAACCACAATGGAAGCTACCAAGGTGGATTCAGAAATAGAAGAGACTACAACAACTACACAGAGGAGCAAGATGACTCCTTATTGATCATGAATATGACCTCAAAGATAGGTACAAATGATGATCATTTATTTTACATTGACTCAGGATGTTCTAACCATGTAGCTGGCAATGTGGCATTGCTTTCTGATTTGGAAGAGCCCAAGGGCAAACATCAGGTACAAACAGGTGATGACACTAAACACTCTGTGGTCAAAATTGGAAATGTGAAGACATGTGATGGTAATCAGAACCTATTAAGCAGGGTACTCTATGTACCAACAATAACTAAGAATCTGATGAGTGTTGGTCAGATTGTGGAGAAAGGTTTGCAGGTCAGATTCACACAACATGGAGCATATGTGGAGGACCCAAAACAAGGATTTAGAAGGATAGCCAAAGGGGAGAAATCAGGTAGATTATTTACATTTGAGCTAGAAGATACAAAAAATATTGCTTTGTATAATTATAAGGATCAGACACTCTCAGAGTTAGAGATATGGCATAAAAGACTAGGGCACATAGGTGAAAGGACTATCAAGCAAATGTGCAGGGATCAGTGTGTGCTTGGGATACCTAATGTATCCAAGCAACACATGATTTACAAATGTGGATCATGTCAATTTGGTAAGTCTCACAGATTACCCTACTCAAGAAAAGGTTTCATGCATGAAGACTACCTAGACTTGGTACACACAGATGTTTGGGGACCTAGCAAGGACCCTTCCATTTCTGGTTCAAGGTATTATGTGTCCTTCATTGATGACTATAGCAGATGGACCATTTTGTACTTTATGAAGCATAAAGATGAAGTGTTTAATTGTTTCAAAAGGTATCTTGCACTTGTTGAGAATCAAACAGGTAGAAGCTTGAAGAGGCTAAGGTCAGATGGTGGAGGAGAATACTTCTCCAATGAGTTTGAAGATTTCTTGCAGGAAAGAGGCATCAAGAGAGAGATCACTACAAGGTACTCACCAGAACAAAATGGGGTAGCAGAAAGAAGGAATAGACTTATAGTGGAAACAACTAGGTCTATGCTCAATGAGAAAAAGTTGCCAAATTACCTATGGGCAGAGAGTGTGTCCACTGCCACCTATCTCATCAATAGGTTGCCATCCAAATCACTTGATGGCATGACACCATATGAAGCATGGCATGGTAAGAGACCCTCTCTAGATCATTGCAAAATCTTTGGATGTGTAGCATATGTGCATATTCCCTCACAGGTAAGAGGAAAGCTAGACCCAAAGGCAGAGAAATGTATCTTCATTGGTTATGATTTGAACCAAAAAGGATACAGATTTTACAACCCCACAAACAAAGGGTTCAAGGTAAGCAGAGATGTCATATTTGATGAGAATGACTCATGGTATGAGAATGAATGCAGGAAAGTGAGTCTACCTTATGACATGGAGGAAGATTTTCCAAAACTCACCAAGGAAGAGCCAACTCAGCAAGAAGATTCAAGCTCAGATGATGATACCATCAACCTTGAAGAGTTCAAGGCTTGGAAGTCCAAAGGAAATATGAAAATGAAGCAATTGGAGGACAAGGCAGAGACTTCTACTCAAGCTATGAGAAGATCTCAGAGAGAGAAGAAGAAACCTATCAGATTTGGGTATGACACATCACTTGTAACTAAACATTCTGTATATCTTGCAAAAGACTTGTTGAATGAAGAACCAGGTACCTATGAAGAAGCAATTACAAAGCCAGAATGGAGAGAAGCCATGGATGAGGAGATAGAAGCCCTCCAAGAGAGTGATACTTGGGACTTGGTACCCAAGAAGGATACTATGAAGGTAATAGGATCCAGATGGATCTACAAATTGAAGAAGAATTCAGATGGAACTATTAACAGGTACAAAGCTAGGTTGGTAGCCAAGGGTTTTGCACAAACCCAAGGCATTGATTATGAGGAGACATTTTCTCCTGTGGCCAAGATGCCAACTATCAGAATATTGGTGAGTGTAGCTGCATCCAAGAATTGGAACATGTATCAATTGGATGTGAAGAATGCATTCCTAAATGGATGGATATCTGAAGAAGTCTACATGTCACAACCACCTGGCTATGAAGATCCAAGAAAGGTACATTATGTTTGTAAATTGAAGAAGGCTCTGTATGGTTTGAAGCAGGCACCTAGAGCATGGAACTACAGATTGACCACCTACCTCCAAGACCAAGGATTTGTGATGAGCAAAGCAGACACTTCTCTATTCATAAAGAGAAGTAGTACAGAGGTAATCTACTTATGTGTCTATGTTGATGACATCATCATTACAGGTAATGATGTCAATGGGATTAGACACATTAAGGGTCAGATGATGAAAGAATTCAAGATTAGTGATCTTGGATTACTAAAATATTTTCTAGGTCTTGAATTGATCTACACAAACTCAGGTATATACATTACTCAAAAGAAGTATGTACAGGATATGGTCAAGAAGTTTGGTTTGCAGGATGCTAAGGTATCTACTACTCCAATGGAGGTTAACCAAAAGCTTAGTGCTCATGAAGGAGAAGAACTCAAAGACATTACAGGATATCAAAGTATAGTGGGTAGTTTGAACTATGCTACCTTGACAAGAATTGACATAGCATATGGAGTAAGTGTGCTTAGTCAATTCATGCACAAACCTAGAGTACCTCACCTAGAGGCAGCCAAGAAGATCTTGAAGTACCTCAAGGGAACTCAAAGTCATGGTTTGTATTTTCCTTACACATCAGACATTGATATTAAAGTCTACTCAGATGCAGATTGGGCAGGATGCAAGGATGATAGGAGGAGCACCTCAGGGTACATTTGTTTTGCAGGAGATAAGCCTATCTCTTGGTCAGCTAAGAAGCAACCTACAGTGGCATTGTCATCCACTGAAGCAGAGTATAGAGGTCTTGCAAATGCTACTCAAGAAGCTATATGGTTGAAGCTTCTTTATACAGAGTTAGGTCTATTCACAAGACCACCTATTATATTTGGAGATAACACTAGCTCTCTTCACCTTGCAGCAAATCCAATTTATCATGCCAGAACCAAACACATAGAGGTTCATTACCACTATGTGAGAGAGAAATTGTTAAGTAAAGAGATTCAATTGACATATGTTTCTACTAATATGCAATGTGCAGATTTACTTACCAAGGCATTGGATGGAAACAAGCTAGGAAGATTCAAATCTATGATTGGATTGCAGGAAGTAATTGAAGAATGAAGAAGAAGACTTAAGCCAAAGTGTTTGGCTTGAGGGGGAGCTGTTGGTGCAAACAAGCCTACACACATTGGCTTGAACCCTTGGACTTATGGAAGACTAGCATGGATAAAGGTTTATCAAGGCTTCAATCAAAAGCAAGGCTCATGTGAACATATGCTTATATGTTCTTACTTGTTTACCCATTGTAAAAGTCTAAGTGACTTGACATTTGTTTGTAACCACTTAAAGTCATCCACCTACCTCATTAGTCGAGGAAAATTTGATTGTTGAGATGGAGAGAATATCTCCCTACTTTTAGAGGAGAGATTCAAGGGAGCCTAACTTTGAATTTCAAATTCAAATGAAGACCAAACTCCTATAAAGGATGTACTGAAAAAGTCGCGGGTTGCACCTTCACTCTAGCTCACTTCCCGAGGCTAAATCTCTTTGTAATTC
>CM035414.1:192285934-192325934 GCA_020310875.1 Ceratopteris richardii | reverse complement strand
GGGTACTCCAATGGACGTCAATCACAAATTGAGCTCACATGAAGGTGAAGTCATAGAGGACATCACATCATATCAAATTCTAGTGGGTAGTCTCAACTATGCCACATTGACAAGAGTAGATATATGTTACAGTGTGAGTGTGCTAAGTCAATTTATGCACACACCAAGGAAACCACACATGGATGCTGCCAAAAGGATTCTCAAGTATCTCAAAGGAACCATAAATGAAGGACTTTATTATCCTTATGTATCTGATTTAGGTTTGAAGCTATTTTTTTATTCAGATTGGGCTGGCTCCAATGAAGATAGAAGGAGCACTTCAGGTTATCTTACCTTTGCAGGTTCAAAGCGTATTTCATGGTCATCCAAGAAGCAACCCACAGTTGCTCTCTCTTCTAGTGAAGCTGAATATAGAGGTCTTGACATAGCTACACAAGAAGCTATGTGGATGAAGACATCATTCAAAGATCTTGGAATGGAGTTTGGAACTCCAACTATTTTTTGTGACAATATGAGTTCTATTCACTTAGCTAGTCCTATTTTTCATGCAAGGACTAAACATATTGAATTTCATTATCACTATGTATGAGAGAAGGTTCTAAGCAAAGAGATTCAAATATCATATGTGTCCACTCATCAACAATGTGCAGATATTCTAACCAAAGCATTGGATGGTACAAAGCTCTGCAAGTTCAAAGCCATGATTTGTTTGGAGGTAATCTTGGAAGATTGAAGACCTCAAGCATACTTGGCTTGAGGGGGAGCTGTTGGAGCAAGTCTATTGCAAGCTTAAGTATTGGCTTGAGTCCCACAAAGTCATAGAAGAAGCCTTAAAATGAAGATAATGTAAAGTTCACTTGTGAACTACCTCTTGTAACGTTTGAAGACTTTACTTAATGTAAAAGTCAAAGAATCTTAAGTGGTTGAGTCCACTTGATCAAAAAGGGAAAGAGGAGCCAGGAATTCCTGATTTGTGGTAGATAGAGAATCAAATCAATCACTAATTGATTGGAGAGTGATTGAGGTAAGTTAGCCTCCCAAGCTCAACTATAAATAGATGGCAGCTTTAGGTGTGGTTAGAGAGACCTCAAAGAAGACCTCCAAGAGCTGAGCTTTATGCCATATCAAGGTGTGATTCCAAGGCACACATATGTATTAGTAAGTGCAGTGTATTGTACAATCATTTTACTTTAATTTTCATGATCATTTGAGTTCATATTTCCATGTTCTTGTGAAGTGTACTACTCACTACCATATCTCTCAGTTTTCTGAGTTAGATTGCAGAGATGGTTTCTCTCAGGTTGGTGCATCCTTTTCAGTGACTTAACTTGTTAAAAATAGCTCTATAAGTCTACTAAATTCTCACCAATTTTCATTTCATTTGAGTGTTTCAATCTTCAGTTATGTTCAGTTGAAGTCAACCCTGTCTGTTCATTTTCACTTCTCTGTTAGGTACCCGACTTTTTTACTCATCTTGTCAGAATTGTTTCTCACTCTCTACTTATCCAAATTCAATGATTTAAAGCTTTTTGGATTCAGCATACTATCTAGTATAAGCATACAAATTTCCATAATCATTAGATTCTTAAATCTTGAGTTATGTTCATTTTTCTGCTCACTGGTCTCATTACTATAGCAGCCCGTGAAAATCATGATGATGTCATCACTTGTTAAACATCATTCTCAGTGTGTGGTTCATTATTTTTTATGAGATTACTCTTGAAAGTTATCTCTTTAAGTTAAATAGACGTTCCCAAAAGGAATTAATCTAAATACGATTGTGCTCAGATAATTATGCAAAACACTGGACAAGTGTATGAACCAAAATAGCAAGTTCTTCACCTCTGAGCTAACTCCAACTTATCTGTTTTGAACTATCTTTTTAAGAGTGATCTTCCAAGGTACATAGGGTGTCTAATACATCCATTGGCAAGCTAAAAGGGGCAAATCCTCTTGAAGTTCATTTGGCTGGTGTAGATCAAGGATTTTGCAACACCTCTTCATCTTCAAGAACATACCTATCCATCTCTTCACAGTGGTATCAGAGCAAGCTTGGACAACATGGGAGATGGATTTCCTTCTTCAATTGACAAATTGGATAGAGGTAATTACTCAGCTTTGTCATTAACGATGGAAGCTTATCTCCAATGTAGAAGTTTATATGGTTATGTGGCTGGAGATGAAGTTATGCCAAGTTTCAAGAACAAAAGTCAACCAACAAAAGAAGAGCAAGAAAGATTGAGCACATGGTGCTCCAAGGATGCACTTGTAAGGTCTTATCTCCTCAACTCTATCTCAGATTTTTTGTTGCCTCACATTAGAAGTTGTAAGACATCTCAGGAAGTGTGGGATGCACTTGAAGCCTTCTTCTCTTCAAGTACTAAAGCTAGGAAGCATCAACTATGGTTGGATTCCACAACTCTCAAGAAAGCTCTCAAACAAAATGTGACTGATTTTGTCACAAAGCTCAAGGACATAGCAAATCAATGGGGAGGCATTGGAGAGGTAATAGATGAAGAGAAATTTGTAAGGCAGGTCATGAATGGCTTGAAGGCAGATGACAAGTGGGAAGCATTCACCAGAGCTATGGATTTGTACATGGACATGCATGTACCTGATTTCAATACACTCATTGGACAACTACTGAATCAAGAGGCAAAGCTTATCAAAAATGGATAAAGCTCTAAAGGTAATCAATCTTCAGCTTTATACACTAATAAAAGCAAGTCCAAAGATAACAAATGAAAGACAAACAAAGTGGATGATGAAGAAGGTACATATCAAGCTACCTATGCAGGTAGAGGAAGACATGGCAGAGGTAGAGGAAGAGGAGGTAGACAAGGCAGGGGGAGATCCCAAGACTCCAACTCATGTTCTATTTGTGGATAAACTAATCATACAACTGAAAATTGCTTTAGGAATTCTAGGAATCAAAGAGGCAGAGGATACAATAGAGGAAGTTATGGCTACTCAAGAGGAAGGTTCAACAATTATCATGGCAGCTACAACAACTACAATCATTCAAACTATCAAGGAGGCTACAAAGGAAGGAGAGACTTCAATAACTACACAGAAGACTCAAACAAAGAGGATTCATTATTGATCATGAACATGGCTATGCCACAAGGTAAATCTGATGAGCATGTTTTCTACATAGATTCAGGTTGTTCAAATCATGTGGCAGGAAATGTGGCACTCCTATCAGATTTAGAAGATCCAAGGAACAAGCATGAGGTACAAACATGAGATGATACGAGACACCTTGTGGAGAAAATAGGAAATATCAAAGCACCTGATGGAAACATCAACCTACTCAATAAGGTACTCTATGTCCCTACCATTACAAAGAATTTGATAAGTGTTGGGCAAATAGTAGAGAAAGGGTTGCAAGTCAGTTTCACAAAAGCAGAAGCATTTGTTCAAGATCCAAGTCAAGGATTCATAAGAATTGGAAAAGGTGGTAGATTGTTCACATTTGAATTACAAGACACTAGAAACATTGCTCTCTTTAATTATGGTAGCCAGACACTCACAGAATTGGAAGTATGGCACAAAAGGTTAGCACATATTGGTGAAAGGTCATTAAAACAAATTTGCAGGGACCAAAGTGTACTTGGACTCCATAATTTGTCAAAACAACATATGATTTATAAGTGTAGTGCATGTCAATTTGGAAAGTCTCACAGGTTACCATTCATGAAGAAAGGTTATATGCATGGAGATCTCTTGGAGTTGGTTCATACAGATGTATGGGGACCTAGCAAGGAAGCTTCAATATCTGGATCAAGGTATTATGTCTACTTTATTGATGATTGCAACAGATGGACTATCCTATTCTTTATGAAACACAAAGAAGAAGTTCTTTCATGTTTCAAAAGATATTTGGCTCTTGTGGAGAATCAAAAAGGTAAATCACTAAAAAGGCTAAGGTCAGATGGAGGGGGAGAATACTTCTCCCATGAGTTTGATTCTTTTCTTCAAGAAAGAGGAATCAAAAGAGAGGTAACTACAAGGTACACTCCTGAGCAAAATGGAGTGGCAGAAAGGAGGAATAGGACAATTGTTGAAGCTTCAAGGTCCATGTTAAATGAAAAGCATTTAGCTAATTATCTATTGGTTGAGGCTGTATCTACAGCCACTTACTTGATTAACAGTTTGCCTTCAAAATCCCTTGATGGGATGACTCCATATGAGGCTTGGAATGGAAGAAGACCTAGCTTAGATCATTGTAAAATTTTTGGATGTATTGCTTTTGCTCATGTTCCTTCACAGGTTAGAGGCAGGATGGATCCAAAGGCAGAAAGGTGTGTATTTATTGGATATGACAACAATCAAAAGGGTTATAGGTTATACAACCCTACCAACAATTCTTGGTAAGCAGAGATGTAGTTTTTAATAAAAACAATTCATGGTATGAAGATTCATGCAAGAAGGTAAATTTACCACATGATCTTGAAGAAGATTTTCCAAAGCTTGGTAGAGAACAACCAAATATTGAAGAACAAAACACCTCAGAGGATGATGAAGAATATAAGATGGAAAAGATCAAAGCATGGAAGTCTAAAGGTAAAGCAAAATTGCAAGAACTTGGACATGAGGCAGCACATCATGGCCTAAGAAGATCTATGAGGGAAAAGAAAAAACCAGAAAGGTATGGGTTTGACACCTCATTAGTAACTAAACATTCTATCTACATAGCACAGGACATAAAACAAGAGGAGCCATCATCCTTTGAAGAGGCCAAAGAAAAATCAGAATGGAAGCATGCAATGAAGGAAGAGATTGAAGCACTTGAGGAAAACAACACTTGCGATTTGGTGCCCAAGACTTCATCCATGAAGGTAATAGGCTCAAGATGGGTCTATAAACTCAAGAAGAATTCTGATGGTTCCATTAATAGGTATAAGGAAAGGCTTGTAGCAAAAGGCTTTGCACAAACTCATGGAATTGATTATGAGGAGACCTTCTCTCCTATGGCAAAGATGCCTACTATTAGGGTTTTTCTTAGTATTGCCTCTTCCAAGAATTGGAAGATACTTCAACTAAATGTAAAGAATACATTCTTGAATGGTTGTATAACAGAAGAGGTATATATGGCACAACCACCTGGTTTTGAGAATCAAGTTTATCCCGATTATGTGTGTAAACTTAACAAAGCGTTGTATGGTCTCAAGCAAGCTCCAAGAGCTTGGAATTTCAGGCTTATTTCATTTTTGCAAGACAAAGGCTTTCAACCAAGCAAGGCGGATCCTTCACTCTTTATCAAAAAGAGTAATTCTGAGGTCATCTACTTATGTGTATATGTAGATGATATTATATTGACAAGAAATGATGTAGATGGTATGAAGAAGATCAAAGATCAGATGAGAGAAGAGTTCAAGATAAGTGATTTGGGTCCACTTACCTACTTCCTAGGTTTGGAAGTTGTCTACAAAGATCATGGTTTGTTTCTCACTCAAAGAGAGTACATTAAGGACATGTTGGCAAAATTCAAGATGCAAGATTGTAAGATTGCAGGTACTCCAATGGAGGTCAATCACAAATTGAGCTCACATGAAGGTGAACTCATAGAGGACATCACATCATATCAAAGTCTAGTGGGTAGTCTCAACTATGCCACATTGACAAGAGTAGATATATGTTATAGTGTGAGTGTGCTAAGTCAATTTATGCACACACCAAGGAAACCACACATGGATGCTGCCAAAAGGATTCTCAAGTATCTCAAAGGAACCATAAATGAAGGACTTTATTATCCTTATGTATCTGATTTAGGTTTGAAGCTATTTTCTTATGCAAATTGGGCTGGCTCCAATGAAGATAGAAGGAGCACTTCAGGTTATCTTACCTTTGTAGGTTCAAAACTTATTTCATGGTCATCCAAGAAGCAACCCACTGTTGCTCTCTCTTCTATTGAAGTTGAATATAGAGGTCTTGCCATAGCTGTACAAGAAGCTATGTGGATGAAGACATTATTCAAAGATCTTGGATTGGAGTTTGGAACTAGCTGCTAATCCTATTTTTCATGCAAGGAATAAACATATTGAAGTTCATTATCACTATGTACGAGAGAAGGTTCTAAGCAAAGAGATTCAAATATCATATGTGTCCACTCATCAACAATGTGCAGATATTATAACCAAAGCATTGGATGGTACAAAGCTCTGCAAGTTCAAAGCCATGATTGGTTTGCAGGTAAACTTGGAAAATTGAAGACCTCAAGCATACTTGGTTTGAGGGGGAGCTGTTGGAGCAAATCTATGATAATCCTAAGTATTGTCTTCAGTCCCACAAAGTCGTACAAGAAGCCTTAAAATGTAGACAATGTAAAGTTCACTTGTGAACTACCTCTTGTAACATTTGAAGACTTTACTTAATGTAAGTGGTTGAATCCCCATGATCAAAAAGGGTAAGAGGAGCCACGAATTCGTGATTTGTGGTAGATACAGAATCAAATCAATCACTAATTGGTTGGAGAGTGATTGAGGGAAGTTAGCCTCCCAAGCTCAACTATAAATAGATGCCAGCTTTAGTCATGGTTAGAGAGACCTCAGAGAAGACCTCCAAGAGTTGAGCTTTTTGCCATATCAAGGTGTGATTCCAAGGCATACATATGTATCAGTAATTCCATTGTATTATAAAATCAATATACTTTAAAACATGATCATTTGAGTTCATATTTCCATGTTCTTGTGAAGTGTACTACTCACTGTCATATCTCTCAGTTTTCTCAGTCAGATTGCAGAGATGGTTTCTCTCAGCTTGGTGCATCTTTTTCAGTGATTTAACTTGGTAAAGATAGCACTATAAGTCTAATACATGCTCACCAATTTCCATTTCATTTTAGTGTTTCAATCTTCAGTTATGTTCAATTGAAGTCAACCCTATCCGTTCATTTTCACTTCTCTGTCAGGTACCTGACTTTTTTACTCATCTTGTCAGAGTTGATTCTCAGTGTGTACTTATCCAAATTCAATGATTTAAAACTTCTTAGATTTCACATACTGTCTAGTATAAGCATACAAATTTTCATAATCATTAGATTCTTAAATCTTGAGTTATGTTCATTTTTGTGCTCACTGGTCTCATCACTATAGTAGTTCATGAAAATCAGGATGATGTCATCACTTGTTAAACATCATTCTCAGTGTGTGGTTCATTACTTTTTATGAGATTACTCTTGAAAGTTAGCTCTTTAAGTTAACTAGACTTCCCCAAAATGAATTAAGTTGTTTACTATTGTGCTCAGAGAATTATGCGAAACACTAGACAAGTGTATGAACCAAAATAGCAAGTTCTTCACCTCTGAGCTAACTCCAACTTATCTGTTTTGATCTATCTTTTTGAGAGTGATCTTCCAAGGTACATATGGTGTCTAATACATCCATTGGAAAGCTAAAGGGGCCCACCAAATACGCCTGAAGTTCATTTGGGTGGTGTAGATCAAGGATTTTGCAACACCTCTTCATCTTCAAGAACATACCTATCCATCTCTTCACAGTGGTATCAGAGCAAGGTTGGAAAAACATGGGAGATGGATTTCCTTCATCAATTGACAAATTGGATAGAGGTAATTACTCAGCTTGGTCATTAAGGATGGAAGCTTATCTCCAAGGTAGAAGTTTATATGGTTATGTGGCTAGAGATGAAGTTATGCCAAGTTTCAGGAACAAAAGTCAACCAACACAAGAAGAGCAAGAAAGATTGAGCACATGGTGCTCCAAGGATGCACTTGCAAGGACACATGGCAGGGGGAGATCCCAAGACTCCAACTCATGTTCTATTTGTGGATTAACTAATCATACAACTGAAAACTGCTTTAGGAATTCCAGGAATCAAAGAGGCAGAGGATACAATAGAGGAAGTTATGGATACTCAAGAGGAAGGTTCAACAATTATCATGGCATCTACAACAACTACAATCATTCAAACTATCAAGGATGCTACAAAGGAAGGAGAGACTTCAATAACTACACAGAAGACTCAAACAAAGAAGATTCATTATTGATCATGGACATGGCTATTCCACAAGGTAAATCTGATGAGCATGTTTTCTACATAGATTCACGTTGTTCAAATCATGTGGCAGGAAATGTGGCACTCCTATCAGATTTAGAAGATCCAAGGAACAAGCATGAGGTACAAACAGGAGATGATACAAGACACCTTATGGAGAATATAGGAAATGTCAAAGCACCTGATGGAAACATCAACCTACTTAGTAAGGTACTCTATGTCCCTACCATTACAAAGAATTTGATAAGTGTTGGGCAGATAGTAGAGAAAGGGTTGCAAGTCAGGTTCACAAAAGCAAGATCATTTGTTGAAGATCCAAGTCGAGGATTCAGAAGAATTGCAAAAGGTGAAAAGACAGGTAGATTGTTGACATTTGAATTACAAGACACTAGAAACATTGCTCTCTTTAATTATGGTAGTCAGACACTCACAGAATCGGAAGTATGGCACAAAAGGTTAGCACATATTGGTGAAAGGTCATTAAAACAAATTTGTAGGGACCAAAGTGTACTTGGACTCCCTAATTTGTCAAAACAACATATGATTTATAAGTGTAGCGCATGTCAATTTGGAAAGTCTCACAGGCTTCCATTCATGAAGAAAGGTTATATCCATGGAGGTCTCTTGGAGTTGGTTCATACAGATGTATGGGGACCTAGCAAGGAAGCTTCAATATCTGGATCAAGGTATTATGTCTCCTTTATTGATGATTGCAGCAGATGGACTATCCTATTCTCTATCAAACACAAAGATGAAGTTCTTTCATGTTTCAAAAGATATTTGGCTCTTGTGGAGAATAAAACAGGTAAATCACTAAAAACGCTAAGGTCAGATGGAGGGGGAAAATACTTCTCCCATGAGTCTGATTCTTTTCTTCAAGAAAGAGGAATCAAAAGAGAGGTAGCTACAAGGTCCATGTTAAATGAAAAGCATTTACCTAATTATCTATGGGCTGAGGCTGTATCTACAACCACTTACTTGATTAACAGGTTGCCTTCAAAGTCCCTTGATGGGATGACTCCATATGAGGCTTGGAATGGAAGAAGACCTAGCTTAGATCATTGTAAAATTCTTGGATGTATTGCTTTTGCTCATGTTCCTTCACAGGTTAGAGGCAAGATGGATCCAAAGGCAGAAAGGTGTGTATTTATTGGATATGACAACAATTAAAAGGGTTACAGGTTATACAAACCTACCAACAAAGGATTCTTGGTAAGCAGAGATGTAGTTTTTTATGAAAACAATTCATGGTATGAAGATTCATGCAAGAAGGTCAATTTACCATATGATCTTGAAGAAGATTTTCCAAAGCTTGGTAGAGAACAACCAAAGATTGAAGAACAAGGCACCTCAGAGGATGATGAAGAATCTCAAATGGAAAAGATCAAAGCATGGAAGTCTAAAGGTAAAGCAAAATTGTAGGAACTTAGACATGAGACAAAATCATCACATCATGCCCTAAGAAGATCTATGAGGGAAAAGAAAAAACCAGAAAGGTATGGGTATGACACCTCATTAGTAACTAAACATTCTATCTACATAGCAGAGTACATAAACCAAGAGGAGCCATCATCCTTTGAAGAGCCCAAAGCAAAATCAGAATGGAAGTATGCAATGAAGGAAGGGATTGAAGCACTTGTAGCAAAAGGCTTTGCACAAACTCAGGGAATTGATTATGAGGAGACCTTCTCTCCTATGGCAAAGATGCCTACTATTAGGGTTTTTCTTAGTATTGCCTCTTCCAAGAATTGGAAGATACTTCAACTAGATGTAAAGAATGCATTCTTGAATGGTTGGATAACAGAAGAGGTATATATGGCACAACCACCTGGTTTTGAGAATCAAGTTTATCCTGATTATGTGTGTAAACTTAACAAAGCATTGTATGGTCTCAAGCAAGCTCCAAGAGCTTGGAATTTCAGGCTTGTTTCATTCTTGGAGGACAAAGCCTTTCAACCAAGCAAGGCAGATCCTTCACTCTTTATCAAAAAGAGTAATTCTGAGGTTATCTACTTATGTGTATATGTAGATGATATTATATTGACAAGAAATTATGTAGATGGTATGAAGAAGATCAAAGATCAGATGAGAGAAGAGTTCAAGATAAGTGATTTGGGTTTACTTACCTACTTCCTAGGTTTGGAAGTTGTCTACAAAGATCATGGTTTGTTTCTCACTCAAAGAAAGTACATTAAGGATATGTTGGCAAAATTCAAGATGCAAGATTGTAAGATTGCAGGTACTCCAGTGGAGGTCAATCACAAATTGAGCTCACGTGAAGGTGAACTCATAGAGGACATCACATCATATCAAAGTCTAGTGGGTAGTCTCAACTATGCCACATTGACAAGAGTAGATATATGTTACAGTGTGAGTGTGCTAAGTCAATTTATGCACACACGAAGGAAACCACACATGGATGCTGCCAAAAGGATTCTCAAGTATCTCAAAGGAACCATAAATGAAGGACTTTATTATCCTTATGTATCTGGTTTAGGTTTGAAGCTATTTTCTGATGCAGATTGGACTGGCTCCAAAGAAGATAGAAGGAGCACTTCAGGTTATCTTACCTTTGCAGGTTCAAAGCTTATTTCATGGTCATCCAAGAAGCAACCCACAGTTGCTCTCTCTTCTATTGAAGCTGAATATAGAGTTCTTGCCATAGCTACACAAGAAGCTATGTGGATGAAGACATTATTCAAAGATCTTGGATTGGAGTTTGAAACTCCAACTATTTTTTGTGACAATATGAGTTCTATTCACTTAGTTGCTAATCCTATTTTTCATGCAAGGACTAAACATATTGAAGTTCATTATCACCATCTACGAGAGAAGGTTCTAAGAAAACAGATTCAAATATCATATGTGTCCACTCATCAACAATGTGCAGATATTCTAACCAAAGCATTTGATAGTACAAAACTCTGCAAGTTCAAAGCCATGATTGGTTTGCAGGTAATCTTAGAAAATTGAAGACCTCAAGCATACTTAGCTTGAGGGGGAGCTGTTGCACCAAGTCTATGACAAGACTAAGTATTGGCTTGAGTCCCACAAAGTCATAGAAGAAGCCTTAAAATGAAGACAATGTAAAGTTCACTTGTGAACTACCTCTTGTAACTTTTTAAGACTTTACTTAATGTAAAAGTGAAAGAATCTAAAGTGGTTGAGTCCACTTGATCAAAAAGGGAAAGAGGAGCCACGAATTCGTGATTTGTGGTAGATAGAGAATCAAATCAATCACTAATTGATTAGAGAGTGATTGAGGGAAGTTAGCCTCCCAAGCTCAACTATAAATAGATGGCAGCTTTAGTCGTGGTTAGAGAGACCTCAGAGAAGACCTCCAAGAGCTGAGCTTTATGCCATATCAAGGTCTGATTCCAAGGCACACATATGTATCACTAATTCCATTTTATTGTACAATCAATATAATTTCATTTTCATGATCATTTGAGTTCATATTTCCATGTTCTTGTGAAGTGTACTACTCACTTCCATATCTCTCAGTTTTCTCAGTCAGATTGCAGAGATGGTTTCTCTCAGCGTGGTGCATCATTTTCAGTGATTTAACTTGGTAAAGCTAGCTCTATAAGTCTACTACATGCTCACCAATTTGCATTTCATTTGAGTGTTTCAATCTTCAGTTATGCTCAGTTGAAGTCAATCCTGTTTGTTCATTTTCACTTCTCTGTCACGTACCCGACTTTTTTACTCATCTTGTCTGAGACGTTTCTCAATGTGTACTTATCCAAATTCAATGATTTAAAGCTTGTTGGATTCAGCATACTATCTAGTATAAGTATACAAATGTTCATAATTATTAGGTTCTTAAATCAATAGTTATGTTTATTTTTCTGCTCACCGGTCTCATTACTATAGCAGCCCGTGAATATCGGGATGATGTCATCATTTGTTAAATATCATTCTTAGTGCGTGGTTCATTATTTTTTATGAGATTAATCTTGAAAGTTAGATCTTGAAGTTAACTAGACTTCCCCAAAAGGAATTAAGCTAATTACTATTGTGCTCAGATAATTATGCAAAACACTGGACAAGTGTATGAACCAAAATAGCAAGTTCTTCACCTCTGAGCTAACTCCAACTTATCTGTTTTGATCTATCTTTTTGAGAGTGATCTTCCAAGGTACATAGGGTGTCTAACACATCCATTGGCAAGCTAAAAGGGCCCACCAAATACTCCTGAAGTTCATTTGTCTGGTGTAGATCAAGGATTTTGCAACACCTCTTCATCTTCAAGCACATACCTATCCATCTCTTCACAGTGGTACCAGAGCAAGGTTGGACAACATGGCAGATGGATTTCCTTCATCAATTGAGAAATTGGATAGAGGTAATTACTCAGCTTGGTCATTAAAAATGGAATCTTATCTCCAAGGTAGAAGTTTATATGGTTATGTGGCTGGAGATGAAGTTATGCCAAGTTTTAGGAACAAAAGTCAACCAAGACAAGAAGAGCAAGAAAGATTGAGCACATGGTGCTCCAAGGATGCACTTGCAAGGTCTTATCTCCTCAACTCTATCTCAGATTTTTTGTTGCCTCACATTAGAAGTTGTAAGACATCTCAGGAAGTGTGGGATGCACTTGAAGCCTTCTTCTCTTCAAGTACTAAAGCTAGGAAGCATCAACTATGGTTGGATTTCACAACTCTCAAGAAAGCTCCCAAACAAAATGTGACTGATTTTGTCACAAAGCTTAAGGACATAGCAGATCACTTGGGAAGCATTGGAGAGGTGATAGATGAAGAGCGAATTGTAAGGCAGGTCATCAATGGCTTGAAGGCAGATGACAAGTGGGAAGCATTCACCACAGCTATGGATTTGTACATGGACATGCATGTACCTAATTTCAATACACTCATTGGACAACTACTGACTCAAGAGGCAAAGCTTATCAAAAATGGAGAAATCTCTAAAGGTAATCAATCTTCAGCTTTAGACATTGATAAAAGCAAGTACAAAGATAACAACGGAAAGACAAAGAAAGTGGATGATGAAGCAGGTACATATCAAGCTAACTTTGTAGGTAGAAAAAGACATGACAGAGGTAGAGGAAGAGGAGGTAGACAAGGCATTGGGAGATCCCAAGACTCCAACTCATGTTCTATTTGTGGATTAACTAATCATACAACTGAAAATTGCTTTAGGAATTCCAAGAATCAAAGAGGCAGAGGATACAATAGAGGAAGTTATGGCTACTCAAGAGGAAGGTTCAATAATTATCATGGCATCTACAACAACTACAATCATTCAAACTATCAAGGAGGCTACAAAGGAAGGAGAGACTTCAATAACTACACAGAAGACTCAAGCAAAGAGGATTCATTATTGATCATGAACATGGCTATGCCACAAGGTAAATCCGATGAGCATATTTTCTACATAGATTCAGGTTGTTCAAATCATGTGGCAGGAAATGTGGCACTCCTATCAGATTTAGAAGATCCAAGGAACAAGCATAAGGTACAAACAGGAGATGATACAAGACACCTTGTGGAGAAAATAGGAAATGTCAAAGCACCTGATGGAAACATCAACCTACTCAGTAAGGTACTCTATGTCCCTACCATTACAAAGAATTTGATAAGTGTTGGGCAGATAGTAGAGAAAGGGTTGCAAGTCAGGTTCACAAAAGCAAGAGCATTTGTTGAAGATCCAAGTCGAGGATTCAGAAGAATTGCAAAAGGTGAAAAGACAGGTAGATTGTTCACATTTGAATTACAAGACACTAGAAACATTGCTCTCTTTAATTATGGTAGTCAGACACTCACAGAATTGGAAGTATGGCACAAAAGGTTAGCACATATTGGTGAAAGGTCATTAAAACAAATTTGCAGGGACCAAAGTGTACTTGGACTCCCTAATTTTTCAAAACAACATATGATTTATAAGTGTAGTGCATGTCAATTTGGAGAGTCTCACATGTTACCATTCATGAAGAAAGGTTATATGCATGGAGATCTCTTGGAGTTGGTTCATAGAGATGTCTGGGGACCTAGCAAGGAAGCTTCAATATCTGGATCAAGGTATTATGTCTCCTTTATTGATGATTGGAGCAGATGGACTATCCTATTCTTTATGAAACACAAAGATGAAGTTCTTTCATGTTTCAAAAGATATTTGGCTCTTGTGGAGAATCAAACAGGTAAATCACTAAAAAGGCTAAGGTCAGATGGAGGGGGAGAATACTTCTCCCATGAGTTTGATTCTTTTCTTCAAGAAAGAGGAATCAAAAGAGAGGTAACTACAAGGTACACTCGTGAGCAAAATGGAGTGGCAGAAAGGAGGAATAGGACAATTGTTGAAGCTGCAAGGTCCATGTTAAATGAAAATCATTTACCTAATTATCTATGGGTTGAGGCTGTATCTACAACCACTTACTTGATTAACATGTTGCCTTCAAAATCCCTTGATGGGATGACTCCATATGAGGCTTGGAATGGAAGAAGACCTAGCTTAGATCATTGTAAAATTTTTGGATGTATTGCTTTTTCTCATGTTCCTTCACAGGTTAGAGGCAAGATGGATCCAAAGGCAGAAAGGTGTGTATTTATTGGATATGACAACAATCAAAAGGGTTACAGGTTATACAACCCTACCAACAAAGGATTCTTGGTAAGTAGAGATGTAGTTTTTGATGAAAACAATTCATGGTATGAAGATTCATGCAGGAAGGTCAATTTACCATATGATCTTGAAGAAGATTTTCCAAAGCTTGGTAGACAACAACCGAAGATTGAAGAACAAGACACCTCAGAGGATGATGAAGAATCTCAGATGGAAAAGATCAAAGCATGGAAGTCTAAAGGTAAAGCAAAATTGCAGGAACTTGGACATGAGGCAGAATCATCACATCATGGCCTAAGAAGATCTATGAGGGAAAAGAAAAAACTAGAAAGGTATGGGTTTGACACCTCATTAGTAACTAAACATTCTATCTACATAGCACAGGACATAAACCAAGAGGAGCCATCATCCTTTGAAGAGGCCAAAGAAAAATCAGAATGGAAGCATGCAATGAAGGAAGAGATTGAAGACTTGAGGAAAACATCACTTCGAATTTGGTGCCCAAGACTTCATCCATGAAGGTAATAGGCTCAAGATGGGTCTATAAACTCAAGAAGAATTCTGATGGTTCCATTAACAGGTATAAGGCAAGGCTTGTAGCAAAAGGCTTTGCACAAACTCAGGGAATTGATTATGAGGAGACCTTCTCTCCTGTGGCAAAGATGCCTACCATTAGGGTTTTGCTTAGTATTGCCTCCTCCAAGAATTGGAAGATACTTCAACTAGATGTAAAGAATGCATTCTTGAATGGTTGGATAATAGAAGAGGTATATATGGCACAACCACTTGGTTTTGAGAATCAAGTTTATCCTGATTATGTGTGTAAACTTAACAAAGCATTGTATGGTCTCAAGCAAGCTCCAAGAGCTTGGAATTTCAGGCTTGTTTCATTCTTGCAGGACAAAGTCTTTCAACCAAGCAAGGCACATCCTTCACTCTTTATCAAAAAGAGTAATTCTGAGGTCATCTTTTTATGTGTATATGTAGATGATATTATATTGACAAGAAATGATGCAGATGGTATGAAGAAGATCAAAGATCAGATGAGAGAAGAGTTCAAGATAAGTGATTTGGGTTCACTTACCTACTTTCTAGGTTTGGAAGTTGTCTACAAAGATCATGGTTTGTTTCCCACTCAAAGAAAGTACATTAAGGACATGTTGGCAAAATTCAAGATGCAAGATTGTAAGATTGGAGGTACTCCAATGTAGGTCAATCACAAATTGAGCTCACATGAAGGTGAACTCATAGAGGACATCACATCATATCAAAGTCTAGTGGGTAGTCTCAACTATGCCACATTGACAAGAGTAGATATATGTTACAGTGTGAGTGTGCTAAGTTAATTTATGCACACATTAAGGAAACCACACATGGATGCTGCCAAAAGGATTCTCAAGTATCTCAAAGGAACCATAAATGAAGGACTTTATTATCCTTATGTATGTAATTTAGGTTTGAAGCTATTTTCTGATGCAGATTGGGCTGGCTCCAAAGAAGATAGAAGGAGCACTATAGGTTATCTTACATTTGCAAATTCAAAGCTTATTTCATGGTCATCCAAGAAGCAACCCACAGTTGCTCTCTCTTCTACTGAAGTTGAATATAGAGGTCTTGACATAGCTACACAAGAAGCTATGTGGATGAAGACATTATTCAAAGATCTTGGATTGGAGTTTGGAATTCCAACTATTTTTGGTGACAATATGAGTTCTATTCACTTAGTTGCTAATCCTATTTTTCATGCAAGGACTAAACATATTGAAGTTCATTATCACTATGTACGAGAGAATGTTCTAAGCAAGTATTCAAATATCATATGTGTCCACTCATCAACAATGTGCAGATATTTTAACCAAAGCATTGAATGGTACAAAGCTCTGCAAGTTCAAAGCCATGATTGGTTTGCAGGTAATCTTGGAAAATTGAAGACCTCAAGCATACTTGGCTTGAGGGGGAGCTATTGGAGCAAGTCTATGACAAGCCTAAGTATTGGCTTGAGTCCCACAAAGTCATAGAAGAAGCCTTAAAATGAAGATAATGTAAAGTTCACTTATGAACTACCTCTTGTAACTTTTGAAGACTTTACTTAATGTAAAAGTGAAAGAATCTTAAGTGATTGAGTCCACTTGATCAAAAAGGGAAAGAGGAGCCATGAATTCTTGATTTGTGGTAGGTAGAGAATCAAATCAATCACTGATTGATTGGAGAGTGATTGAGGGGAGTTAGCCTCCCAAGCTCAACTATAAATAGATGCCAGCTTTAGTTGTGGTTAGAGAGACCTCAGAGAAGACCTCCAAGAGCTGAGCTTTTTGCCATATCAAGGTGTGATTCCAAGGCACACATATGTATCAGTAAGTCCATTGTATTGTACAATCAATATACTTTCATTTTCATTATCATTTGAGTTCATATTTCCATGTTCTTGTGAAGTGTACTACTCACTGACATATCTCTCAGTTTTCTCAGTCAGATTGCAGAGATGGTTTCTCTGAGCTTGGTGCATCGTTTTCAATGATTTAACTTGGTAAAGATATCTCTATAAGTCTACTACATGCTCACCAATTTTCATTTCATTTGAATGTTTCACTCTTCATTTATGTTGAGTTGAAGTCAACCCTGTCTGTTCATTTTCACTTCTCTGTCAGTACCCAACTTTTTTAGTCATCTTGTCGGAGTTGTGTCTCAGTGTTACTTATCCAAATTCAATGATTTAAATCTTCTTGGATTCAGCATATGGTCTTGTATAAGCATACAAATTTTCATAATCATTAGATAATTAAATCTTGAGTTATGTTCATTTTTCTACTCACTAGTCTCATTACTATAGCAGCCCGTGAAAATCGGGATGATGTCATCACTTGTTAAACATCATTCTGAGTGTGTGGTTCATTAGTTTTTATGAGATTACTCTTGAAAGTTAGCTCTTTAAGTTAACTAGACTTCTCCAAAAGGAATTAAGCTAATTACTGCTGTGCTCAGAGAATTATGCAAATCATTGGACAGGAGTGAACCAAAATAGCAAGTTCTTCACGTCTGAGCTAACTCAAACTTATCCATTTTGATCTGTCTTTTTGAGAGTGATCTTCCAAGGTACATAGGGTGTCTAGTGCAACCATTGGCAAGCTAAAAGGGCCCACCAAATACTCCTGGAGTTCATTTGGCTGGTGTAGATCAAGGATTTTCCAACACCTCTTCATCTTCAAGCACATACTTATCCATCTCTTCACAAGACATATAGAGAGATAGACAAATAGAGAGATAGAGAGATAGAGATATAGAGATATAGAGAGATGGAGAGACAGAGGGATAGAGAGATATAGAGATAGTTAGATATATGGATAAAGAGATAGATAGAGAGATAGATGGATACACAAATAGACTGATAAAAAAATATAGAGATAGACAGATAGACAAATAGATAGATTGACAGATAGATAGATACATAGATAGATAGATAGATAGATAGAAAGATAGATAGATAGATAGATAGATAGATAGATAGATAGATAGATAGATAGATAGATAGATAGATAGATAGATAGATAGATAGATAGATAGATAGATAGATAGATAGATAGATAGATAGATAGATAGATAGATAGATATAGATACATACATACATACATACATACATACATACATACATACATACATACATACATACATACATACATACATACACACATAGACAGACAGATTGACAGACAGATAGATAGATAGATAGATAGATAGATAGATAGATAGATAGATAGATAGATAGATAGATAGATAGATAGATAGATAGATAGATAGATAGATAGATAGATAGATAGATAGATAGATAGATAGATAGATAGATAGATAGATAGATAGATAGATAGATAGATAGATAGATAGATAGATAGATAGATAGATAGATAGATACATAGATAGATAGATAGATGCATACATACATAGAATATATATATATATATATATATATATATATATATATATATATATAGAGAGAGAGAGAGAGAGAGAGAGATAGATACCCGCATTTTTAGCATTTGAATAGGTTGAGTTTATGAAAAATGTCTTTTGGGGAGAAGGAAAGACGATAATTTTAGACCATTTCTTTTAGGAAAAATGATACATACTTGTAGTGTGATGTATGAAATTCCATATAGAGTCAAAAAATTCCCAGTATATGTAAAGTAAGAGGAGTTTATAAGCTCTTGAAAGAACCCCATCATTCACTTTTTGAGAAGAATTGCAACACCCAAGTTTAGTAAACTCCCATTTTGGGGGGAGGGAAAAGAAGGTGCATGAGGTATGTTTTTCTAGCAAAAAAACACGCATATTGAGAGTATACCATATGTAATTCCCTATGGAATCATTAGATTCATAAAATGGATGAGTTTAAGAGGTATTTTGCATTCTCAAAAACCCCCTTTTGGCTCTTTTGAAGTAAATTTCAAGAGTAAAATCTAGTGAATCTCCACTTTTGGGACCAAGAAAAGGGATAGATCAAGAGGATTATCATAGAAAAAATGGTAAAACCATAAAATATGATATATTTAATATCATAAGGAATTATTAAAAAGCAAGAGAAAGAAAATTATAAAATGATTAGAAGATTGCCAGAACCTCCCATTTACCATTTTTGCAAGAAGGTAAAAATCTTTTCTTATGCCTCTTTTGTTGGAAAACAATGTCAAAACTACAAGCATATGTTTTCTATTTTGGAGATCTTTTGGCCTACCTACACGGTGGTGTGGGTTTAAATCTTGAGGATTGCGCATGATGCAAAAGTGTGTGTTTTGAATTTGCTTTTGAGTTTTACGAAAATTGAGGCGATGGCAAATAGCGATCGCATAGCTTTTCTGCAGTAAAGAAGCTTTATTTTTAGCATATTCTTTTGGAAAGCTAATAATGGGTTTAATCTAAAACTATATAAGGAGAGTTATACTCATTAATAAATCATCACTCAAGGATCTCTCTCAAGTGCTCAAGCTTCAAGGAGAAGGAGGTGATCAAGATCTTAGAGAAGATCTTTGGAGGCCATCTTGGAGGAAGATTTTCTCACACTCTGGGGGGAGTTGTGCTCTACATCTCGAGACATCTGGAGGAGTTCATGTTAGCTTACCATCAGCATCAGTTTTGCTAATGGTAAGCTAACACTCTTGGGGGAGTTGTGCTCTACGTCTGGAGACATCTGGAGGAGTTCATGTCAACTTACCATCTCACACTCTTTGGGGAGTTGTGCTCTACATCTGGAGACATTTGGAGGAGTTCATGTCAGCTTACCATCAGCATTAGTTTTTGAGTAACAGGTCTGTTTTTATTCCTATTTGTTAGCTCACTAGTTTCTGATTTAGATAGTCAGAATTCAGGTTTGTTGTAAACAGTTCTATAATGTTCATATTCTCCACACACACACACTCTTCATACCTCTTAGGCACACAATTTCTTGTATCTAGTTCCTATTTTTGCTTTGATTTAGATATTGTCAGTTTGTATCATATTCACACATTATAATTTGACATTGGAATAAGATAGTGTAGGTGAGCATCCTAGTTTAACGTACACTTGGAAAATCCAGTTTATTCTCTCTCTCTATCTCTCACTCATCTTCTTTTTGAGTATTAAGGTGTGTATGTCAAGGTTCATGTGTTGGAAGATCCTGTGAACCTGTGATATATTGTTATTGTGGCCCACTCCACTTCTAACATTTGGTATCAAGACCTTCGAATACCAACATTTGGTATCAGAGCATAGTTGACATACACCCTTTACAAGATGAGTGACTATAGACTTGAGAATGAAGACAAGCTTGAAGGAATGTCTAATTATCTAATGTGGAGTTTTATGGTGATGAATTTGTTAGTATCAAAGGACTTATGGAATATTGTCAATGGCACTTATCTAAGGCCAAGAAGAAAGAACTACTTCATCATCATGAGTCCATACTACTACCATATTACTTCCTATAGAAGAGCAATCCAGATGGGATTCGAGGGATGCACTAGCAATTTCATATATTGCTATGGGAGTCAAGAGGCATATTATACCCCATATGAAGTTCTTAGCTAGTTAGAAGGGCAAAGGTAAATGAAGATCATCTACTAGTAAGCAAGAATCTACTAATGCTAAAAAGTCAAAGAAGGAAGACAAACATGACAAGAAAATAGAGAAGCAAAAATATTTTGGAAGTATTGTAAGACAAATGGTTATGCCATAAAAAGTTTTCATAAACAAGCTATAAAGGAGGCAAAGAAGTAAGAGGTTGGAATGGTTCTTGTAGACACCTCGACACCTAGAACAAAGTTTGCCAATCTTGTTCATAATAGAAAAGGAACATTTACTAATGTTTATATTTATCAACCATTTTGTCATGAGCAATGTGGCCTATAGTAGAATTAGATGTTTGGTACTTTGATAGTGGTGCAACCAAACATATTACCTCGTAGTGCAGTTTCTTCACTTCACTTGAACATGCCCCTACATGGAATAATCTCATATGTGCTAACAACTCGTCATATCCTATAATGGGAGTTGGAAAGATCATTTTGACTATTTTTTATGGTAGTTCTTCCACATTTTCAGATGCCTTTTATGTGTCAGGGATCAAGAAAGATATATTGTCCATTACAACATTAGTCAAGACTGTCTTGGTTATCAAATTTATTGATGAAAGATGTACATTCCATGGTCTCTCAAATGGTGATGTTATTATTGCTTCTGCCATTTTATATTATCAGTTATATAAGCTCATAGACTATGCGAAAACTGTGAATGATTCATCATGTATAGTTCATGATTCTCAGGCTATCTCAAATGCAAAGCTTTGGCATGTGCACCTTGGTCATCTGAATTTTTCTAATTCGCTTCACTTGTAAAAATTTCAAATGATGCCCTCTCTTCCCAAACTTGAGGCACCTTCTAAAAATGTATGTGAAGGCTTTATTTTGGGCAAAATGTAGCATTACTCCTTCCCAAAAGATGGTTCAGTTAGAGCCTCTGATAAATTGCAACTTGTTCATAGTGATGTTTGTGGTATGCAGCCATCTTAATTTGTGAACGACATGTACTTTATGACTTTCATTCATGAATATTTTAGGCATGCATGGGTTTATCCATTGAAGAATATTCCAAAGTGTTTATGTCTTGTAAACCATTCTTGTTTGTAACTGAACATTTGTCAACATGTAAAATGGACACACTCCATTCTGATCGAGGGGGGGAGACATGTCTTTTGATTTTAATGCATTTTTGGATAAGGGTTGGATAAAATAGTAGTACAATGTCGTAAACACCTCAACAAAATGGATTTGTTGAAAGAGAAAGCAAATATCTCATGGAAATGATGAGGTGTATGGTCAAAAGTTAGTATTTACCACATAGCTTCTAGCTTGAGGTTGTTATGTGTGTAGCATGTGTACTTAACAAGCATCCCATCAAAGCATAGTAGTTTATCACTCCATATGAGGCTTGACATGATCACAAGCCATCAATTGCTCATCTGCATGTATTTGGTTCTCTAGCATATGCATAAGTGCTTGAACAACAATGCAAAAAAAATGCATAATAAATCAATGAATTGTATTTTTGTTGGGTACGGTTCTAAAAGCAAAGGGTATTGTCTATCATCAAGATTTTAAACACATTTTGGTTAGCCATGATGTCATATGCTTGGAAAATGCAATCCAAACTTACTTTCATGTACCAATGAGACAATTGTTACATCAAAGGATATGTATAACACTTTGTTGCCTCTTTTTACAAGTAAACAGTCAAGTGTTGGTCCAAATGAGGCAATTTTCAAGCCTTTATAGGTTTCAAATGATGATGCAACTCATTCCATTTTTGATGCAAATTTACATGATGCACTTGTTGATGAGAGGGTTGATATTGAGGAGGCAAAAAGCATGCCTAAATGAGTAGTGCAAAATTTGAGAGGTAGCAAATTACATGCACCTTTGTCATATCGTACTTGTTCAAGCTCTCATAGTGTTTCCTTTGCATCAGATTGCTATGCAATTGTTGCCTCTAGTCTTTGTGATGAGAATGAGCCTGTTTAGTTTGATGAAGCATAAAATTTAGAAAATTGGATGGCTACTATGCAATTAGAATATGATGCTATTATGAAGAATGGTACTTAGTATTTATGTGATTTGCCTCCAAGAAAAAGGGCCATTGGGACTAAATAGGTATACAAGCTGAAATGCAAGCTTGATTGACTAGTTGGCAGGTATAAGGCTAGGCTTGTTGCCAAAGGTTATGCTTAAGAGAGAGGCATTGATTTTGATGAGACCTTTTCTCCCACATGCTGAGTGACCACTATTCTTATGTGCACTCACAACTCATCATAGTTGGAATGTACTTCAATTGGACATTAAAACTACATTTTTGAATGGTGATTTACATGAAGAAGTGTATGTATTTCAGCCCCATGGTTTTGTGAATAAAGGGCATGAAAACAAAGTGTACATGTTAAAAAAGGCATTATATGGTCTCAAGCAAGCACCATGTGCTTGGTATGAGAAGATACAAGCCTACCTACTAGCACATGGTTTTAAGAACAATCCAACTGAGAGCACCTTGTATGTTAAGCGTGCAAATGATGTACTTCTAGTCATTGTTGTATATGTTGATGATACGCTTCTCCTTGGTCCTAATGAGAAGCATATTGCTCAATTTAAGGCTGATTGCATGCCTCTTTTGAGATGCTAGTTTTGGGGCATTTGCATCATTATTTGGGCATTCAATTTCTAAAAGTTGATGAGAGAATAGCTTTGTGACAAACAAAATATATTGACACATTATTTCAGCACTTTGTCCTTCAAGATTACAAACCTATTGTCACTCCCATAGAAACAGGTCTAGGGATGAGTCTTCATGATACTTGATATGCATTTGATGTTGTTCTCTATCACGAGGTTTTTGGATGCGTGATTTACTTATGCATAACTCAGCCTAATATTCAGTTTGTTGTCTCCCAAATGACCAGGATTATGCATTGTCTAGGTGTCAAATATTGACAGGTAGTGAAGCACAGCTTTCACTACGTGCTTAGATACGTAGATTGTTTGATCCAAAGGGGGATCATTACCCCCAAATTTACATTCTTTTTTTTTACTCATACTGGATTGGTTGCTATGACACTCATGTGTCCACCAATTTTTTTTGCTTCATGATTGGTAGCTCATGTTGGAATCAATGTCAATATGGTCCCAAAATATTGAGCCTATAGTTATACAATAATTATCGTATGCACTTGTACAACAAGAAGCTTATAGGCACTTGATCTAAAGCAATCATTGTAAAAGCAATGTGGTCTAACCACCCGAGTTCAATTCCCGTCTAGCTCACAGAACACAACTAGTTACTTTTTGAAAAGCAAAACTATTCGTGGTGCGAAAATCAAAGCAATGGCTAATTTTCGGAGATCGCGTAGCGCGATGGTAGTTATCTTTAGCTTTTTGAAAAATGCCCACCTAACAAATTTGATTGTGATCTTTGTTTTTTGCTAAAAACAACGTAAGAGAGTTTTAGAGTGCTTTTCATGGGAGTACCAATACTATAAAGAGAAGGCCTTTAGGTCATTGTTCAAAACATCACTCAAAGATCTCAAGCTAGATTTTGAAGATTTTGAAGCTTTGGAGGTGAATATTTGGTGAAGGAGAGGCTACTCTCTTGGAGCAAGAAGTCTTCCACAAGGTGGTGGTAACTATCTTTTGTGAGTTAACCTTATTTTTTGTTTTTAGGGTTTCTCTACCCTAATCTCAAAATTAGGGTTAGTTGATTTACAATTTTGTTACACTATTTTGTGAGAATAAGGTTAGTTTTGTTGCTCATTCACTTCACACACTTAGATTATTTCAACATAATCTAAATTTTGTATCATAATCTTCTTGGATATTCTTCCATTAGTGAGTGCACCACTTTATATGGTTGAGTAGTACTCCCATGTTGTAATTTGGACATCTATTTTTTAGTGAGTAAGCACCCAGCTTACGTTCCCTATCCTTGTCTCAAGATCTCTTTCTTTCTATCTCTCACTTATCATCTTAATTAATTAAGTGTGTATGCTCAAAAGGTTTTAGTTTGGAACGATCATGGAGACCCAAATTCCAACAACTCATTGTACAAATTTTGCATGCCAAGTGGGATAAAAGGCTTGGTGATTTTGATCACTTAGAGTGCTTAACCCATCTATGACTAGAACCTGCTTGCATCATACTCTTCTTAGTCTAGTATGAACACTCAGAAGAGCCATCACTCTCAGTGTTATAAGCCATAGCAAGTCCAAAAATTAGGTTGGCAGAGAGCACTAGAAACACTCCTCTTTGTCTAAGAAACTCATAGTAGAGATCGAAATGGCACAAGGAGACTTAGCATCACTTTTGTCTCACATAATATTAACTTTCCCATTTTTAAATGAGTCTTGATAGAAAGACTCGATGATGATGTCAGATGCTTTCTTGCCTTGTTTAAGAGTCATGGCTTAGAAGGGCAAACAGATGCATTCATGGCTTTATTTTGAGCAACCTTAGATGGGTTGGCTAACAAATTGTTCAACAAGTTCAAAGAAGGTCACTCTGTAACTTTGCACGCAATGAAAGAAGAGTCCTCTGTAGTTTTCACACCGGGAAACTCAGTTAAGGAAGTACTTGACAAGGTGGAGAACCTACATTTAAGAAAAGGTGAATCATTTCTTGAACTGATGCCTAGGACTAAGGCTCTGGTGGCCAAGTTGTTTGATGCTCTTGATGACTTCCTCATCAAGAAATGGCTTGAGAAGGCACTTCCTCTCAGCACAAGGCATAAGCTCCATGACTTGCTATCACAAAGCACTCGACTTGAAGAATTTGTGGCCATGGCTACCGGGATTGAGTAGACCCGTGTAGTACTTCTCATGCTGAGTAGCAAACAACTCTCAATTGCAACAAAGGTTTGTAAGTGATGAGGAAGAAACTATTTCTACAAGATGTTGAGCATCACTGCTTCATTGGGAGCACTAGTATCTGTCAGTAGCAGTCTTGGTAATTGTTTCATAACACAAGATCTTCTAACCGACTATTATAGTCCTCGGGTAGCATTGAAGATAGTCGAAAAGGAGATTACAAGAGTCATCATAGATGGTGGATCAGGTATCAATCTAATGCCTGAGTCAATGATACAAAAGCTAGGACTCTTACTATCTTGGGAAGCATAGTTCACGATAACTATGGCAGACAAGAGTATGGTAAACCCTGACACTATAGGGGTCAGAGTTTATCTTGGACTTTGTGGTATTACTACTTCCTCTCTCATTGGGAGGATTTCCCTTACTTTTGGGATGACCTTGGCTCAAACGCACTAAGGTGATCCATGAATGGGGGTGTAACTTTATGTGGGTACACAATTGGGAAATGCTAAAGCAGTTACATATGGATTCAAGCCTCAATCACGCTAGAATGGGTGCTTCTACTTCATTAGCAGAACTAGATGATGGAGAGCCAAAACCTTTGGGATTAAATGATTTGTTTGAAGATGTAGGCCTACCAAATAGGGTGCATGCAAAATCTCCTCTATGTTATAGTATGATCTAGAGTGGGATCTCATAGAAGGAAGAGAAGGATTCCAACATAGAAGATTGGGGGCAAGAGACATGCATATGAGATTGGCAAGAAAGAGGAAGGAGTCTGATGCAAGAGGAACATAGGTTCAATATAACATGATGGCAATTGATATAGGATATGGCGGCCATACAATTGCTCTTGAAGAGAATCCTCCTACAAAAGAGAATCCCCTTGGTTGGTCACAAAACCAAGACTTGGAGAACAAAAGCAAGGGGTGTGATGGAAAGATCAGATAGCTAACCAAAGGAAAAGAAGCCCAACATGATAAGAACTCATAGTTCAAGCCACATAAACCAATGAAAGATTATAAAGAACTCACTAAACAAGTTTTGACAAATAATTGGTTACAAGGAAAACCTCCTAGCCTGTAGAAGTTAATCACTACGTTCAAGAACTTTAGAAATACCCTCAAATGGGGATATAAAACACTGGCTTTATTGAGTAAAGGAGTAGCTCACATTGTTACACTCAGAGATGAGTCTTCACCACGTGAATGTATCTAGGCTCAAATTGTATCACACTTAATTGGATATTGGCTACACCTTGTATATAGCACATTTTGATTTGCCTTAATATTTCGTATAAGCAAGACACTCTATGTCCAATTACAAAATAAATCACCATCAGTCTCCCTTCTTTGGATCCTTGAGTGTAGGTAGAACTCTCCTTTCACCTTTCTTTTCTGATCCTTGAACTTTGTTTTTTCCACTCCGAGGTGGAGTGACCTTTGGTGGTGGGAACTATACAACTTGCGGAATAAAGGCATTTGGGGTTCAACAAAAGGCTTTAAGTTATGGTTCAATTCTCATGTTTTTTGGTCTGGTGTCTTGCAATTTTGGTATCCCTCAGCCATCTTAGTGGCCAAGTGGTTTGGAGCCTCATGGTACCTTTCATGTTATGGATACCTGGCATTTCAATGATCAAGCATGGTTCGGTAGTCCTCAATTGGCCTTTTCTTTTTTTGAAGTGTTAATGGTGCTACTTCACTCCTGCGACACCTCGCGACATCCATTGCAATAACTACACCCATCCTTTGTGTCGTTGACCATCCCTCTCTACCTACAATGCCTTTTGGTAGGACAAACCAGATATTCTAGCATCTTTTTCCATGCCAAAGGTACATCCCTATGTCAACAAGTTGTAACAATCATAGTACAACATGGAGATGTGGGTGAACAAAATGTTGAAGTGCATCTGCAATCTAGAAAACCGTCACACTATATAAGAACCATGTAGGAAATCTAAGAGCATAGATAGAGAGAGGAGAATAGAGGAGCAAGGGGAGCATATCAACGTATCTTGATTACTATCATAGGGATAAAAGAGTACCAGGAAAGTATATTATCGCACAAGATCTAGGCTGCCAATGTGCATAGAATCTTGCATATGCAGGGAAGTAGTCACAATGGCTATAGGAAGAGCAAGAGAGTTTGCAAGTGGATGCAGTCTTGTAGTTTGTGGCTTTAGAGCAAGATCTAGGAATATATATTTTCAGAGAAGGAGAAGCTAGGAAGTGTGGAAGTGGAAGACAGAAGCAAGAAGTGGGGCAAGTCATGAAAGAGAGGGCCAAAGGTTGTGGGCTCGTGAAGTAGAAGATGCTCACATTGAGATCGGCACAACTGATAGGTCTTGACATGTAGAAAGCTTTAGAAAGAGAGTAGTCTTCCAAGCAAGGGCCAATCTGTTCAAGAGGTTGATGAAGGGAGCCAAAGCGGAGATGATCGGAGCACAGAGTACCCATGTGTTGTTGGGGAACCGTGTGGTGTTGAGGACCGAGAAGGTGGATGATGTTACAAAAGATTGATGATACTGGTGTTTACTAAGGCGACCATGCACGTGCAACCAAAAGCATCTATCCTACCCCTTTTTCCCATGGAGATTCAAGCCTATCCATGGCAAGTCAAAGGCTTCATGCCAAAAGAACCTTCTACCATAGTAGGTGTCGTTTTTTGCGTCCTAGGTGAGGTTGCAAGATACATGCAGAAGCTACTGGGCAAATCGAGAGGATAGCATGGTGTGGTGCTTGAAGCGCTTCTGAAGTCGGGGTTTTTTAATTATCTATGTCCTTACATTTAAGTCAGGTTTCATCTTGTAAACTCTCCATGTAAAACGAAGTCAACAACAAGGAAATCTAACTCTAGTATGCCATACTTCACACTCTGTACCTGTATTCCAAGTCTGAACCATAATATATTCACTTCTTTTATCTATGCTCTACTTCTGTATATATCATTTAGACAAGTTTTCTCTTGTTTTGAAGGTCATAAGCATAAGTGTATCCGTTAGGCAATGTGGGGGCAAGGAGGTTAAGTTCAACATTTTTTAATCTTGTGCTCGACTCCTACGGCATAATTGTTTCAGGAACATCTTAGTTCCTTCACAATCAAAATCTATTGGCCCTTGGCCAAGTATTACCATGTGAAATAGTATCGATGCCATACAATTGCGGCCTGAGCTATATATATGTCCTTACAGTTTGACAACTTTCAATTGCAACCAATTTTTTCTAATAATTCTACATAGTTCTACATACATGTTTGACTGTTGATATTTAGAGAGAGAGAGAGAGGAAGTTCTCTAATAGAGATTAGTTTTGTGCAACTAGAAGTGCAGAAGATGTCATTGTTGTATCATAATTTTCTTGATTAATGGAATTATTGTTTTCAATGTCATTCACTATTGATCATTCTATTGCTTTCAGAATCGTTGTATCTAATACTACCATAAACATCTATATGTGATGACGAGATTGCTCAGTGTATATTCTTTGAATATGTAAGAATAATAACACATGTGATTATTTAATTAGAATCACTGTTCCCAAAAATGAGTTTGCAAAGATGGTAAACCTATTGCAAACAATAATCTAATCATAGCTATTAGATATGTGTGGAGAACAAGAGGTGGTAAGATTGAAACCAATTAGACATTTGATATTCTTACATAATCATCTTTAGACTTTATGTAATATGTACATAGTGTTGTAATTGTGTACTCATCCATCTTATCATCTACGCTCGTATTGTTTGATTGCATGGTTAGATGAATCCTTTCTGTATTGTATCCTTTTTGGAATAAAAATAATGTATTTATTTGCGTACTATATTCTTATGGTTATTCCTTTGCTTGGTCTCATGTATTATCATAGTTGGGTGCTTTATGTTATCATCTCATTCTTACATGGTATCACAACACTGGCATCTTTTGGGTATAACATACTATACAAGTACATAGAAAACAAAAATGTAAATTACGCTAGTAAAGTGTAATAGCTTCCTTGAATACTTCAGTTTTGGGTAACAATGGAGGAATCACTAAGGAGTGTTCATCCTTGAATGTAGCTAATGTTGGATTGCAAATGTTGTGTATTTACCCACGCACTTTCATTGAAGGAAAGTTAGATGATACAAACTACACGTTGTGGAAGTTCAAAATCAACTCAATCTTGGACTCTTATGAGTTGTTGGAGTTTGTTCTAGGTACGAACCTAGATCCTAGATGGGTAGTAGACCTTACATATCCTACCTTTATTAGCTATGTGATCATGCACTCCCTTTTGCATGTTCGGCCAATACACACATAAACAATTCAGCTCTTGGGTATTCTAACTACTCTCTTGTGTTGGTTCCAAATATTTGAACTTGGCTAACAGGTAATGTCTAAATGTTTTAATTGCATAGACCGTTTCTAGTCCCTCTCTCTTTGTTGTTGTGTAATTCTTCTCTACTTGAGGTTCTCCACGAGTCATTCTAGAAAGATGCCCAATTCGTATATGTGTGTTGTCTTTATTCACTACTACCTCAAAATCAAACTCCATTAATAAGGAACCGTTTGAATAGATTCCCTATGTTGCAAGGTTTGTTGAACAAGTATAGCAAGGCTCAATGATCTACAAAGAAATTGAACTTGCTGGCTAACAGGTGATGTCTAAAAATTTTAACCATATAGACCATTCCTTGTCCTTCTCTCTCTATGTTTTTGTATATTTCTTATCCGCTTGAGGTTCTCCATGAGTCATTCTATAAATATGGTCAGTATGTATATGTGCGTTGCCTTTATTCACTATTGCCTCAAAATCAAACTCCATTAATACTAGGAACCATCTCAATAGCCCCCTTGTGTTGTAATGTTTGTTGACAAAGTACAACAAGGCTTGATTATCTAAAAAGAACTTGATCTTGTTGGCTAATAGGTGATGTCTAAAATTTTAAACCGCATAGACAATTCCTAGTCCCTCTCTCTCCATTTTTGTGTAACTCTTCTTTGCTTGATTCAATTGCCTACTTGCATAAGAAATTGGATGATCAAGTTTTCCTTCATATGTTGGTTGAGTGAGTATGCAACCGATTGCAAAATTGGAAGCATCCACATGAACTTGGAATGGCTTGTTCCAATTAGGAACATTAACTATGGTAGTTGAGCTTAACCTTTTCTTTAATTCATTGAATGTATGTTCACAATCTACATTTCACTCAAAGTGATTTAATAGGCCATATAATGGTTTAGCAATAATAGCATATGTGGATAAATCAATGATAGTATCCACAATGACCCATAAAGGCTTGTACTTCCTTGACATTCTTTGGTCTCAACAAGTCTAAGATTAATTTTCTATTTGTCAATTGAGATTCCATTTTAGAGACTATGTGGCCTAGAATCTTTCCTTGACTTAGCATGAATACACAATTCTTTGGGTTCAAACAAACCTTGTATTGCTTTTACTTACCAAATTTGCATATGAGTTTAGGAATATGATCTACTCTTTGAAATGAGGTGTTTGAATGGTGTTGGAGTTAGACGTCTGCGGAAGCACGCGAACAGCACAAGGAAGAAGAAGAAGCTTGGAGCACAACACACAAGACTGAATGTATTACTAGAGAATGTACAAAGATAAGTAGCCCATTAGGGCAATAGGCGTATATACAAGCCGGGGGAAAAAAACCTCCTAAAGAGGGAAAAAAGTGCCTCGGCGGTCCTAGAGTGTTCACACACATCACTACCTAAATATATCAACAAATCCCCCCTGGGAGTGATGCGGTGAACAAGGAGCTGGTACTCATGTATAAGGAAGTGCCGAGCTATGTGGAAATCACTCCACAAAAGGAAGTAAGCCCAAAGCTTTGCGGAAAGCTTCAAACTTCTCCCTAGGCAGAGCCTTCATGAAAAGGTCTGCAATGTTTTCTTGCGTGGGCACATATGCCAAGCTGATCTCCCCAGCAGAGAACCTCTCCCTGACATAGTGATAATGCACCTCAATGTGCTTAGTGCGAGCATGGAACACAGGGTTCCTCGCAACTGCCAATGCGCTCTGACTGTCAGTGAAGATGGTGGTGGCAGAAGACTGGCCAACACCCAAATCAGCCATAAGGCGTCTGAGCCACACACACTCAACAGTCGCTGTGAAAGCTGCCCTATACTCAGCCTCACAACTGGAAGTGGCCACAGTAGGCTGCTTCTTGCTCAACCAAGATATACATGAGCTACCAAGCATGAAGCAAAAACCACTGGTGGACACACGAGTGTCATAGCAACCAGCCCAATCTGAGTCAAAAAAAGCATGCAAATCTGGCGGTAGTGATCCCCCCTTGGGATAAAACAACCCAAGTAGCCGAGTACCACTCAAGTAGCGAAAGATGCGCTTAACCGCTTTCCAATGCGTGACTCCTGGGCAATGCATAAACCTGCTCATCTGTGAGACAGCAAACTGAATATCTGGCCGAGTAATGCATAAGTAAATCAAGCATCCAACAGCCTGCTGATAGAGAACAGCATCAAATGCATCTCCAGCATCATGAAGACTCAATCGTAAACCTGTCTCCATAGGAGTGGCAATATGCTTACAGTCTTCAAGGCCAAAACGCTGCAATAATGTGTCAATATATTTCGTTTGACACAAAGCCATTCCACCATCAACTTGCATAAACTGAATGCCCAAATAGTGATGCAAATGCCCCAAATCAGACATCTCAAATGAGGCATGCAAATCAGCCTTGAAATCAGCAATATGCTTCTCAAGAGGACCAGTGAGAAGCATGTCGTCTACATAGACAACAATGATCAAAAGCACATCATTAGCACGCTTAACATATAAGGTGCTTTCAGTTGGACTGTTCTCAAAACCATGTGCAATCAGATAGGCATGTATTTTCTCATACCAAGCACGTGGTGCTTGCTTTAAACCATATAACGCCTTCTTTAACCTGCACACCTGGTTTTCATGCCCTTTCTGCACAAAGCCACGGGGCTGAAAAACATACACTTCTTCATGCAAGTCACCATTCAGAAATGCTGTTTTAATGTCCAACTGATGTACATTCCAACCATGATGGGCTGCAAGTGCACAAATGCTCCGAACAGTAGTCATACGGCATGTAGGTGCAAAGGTCTCATCAAAATCAATGCCTCTTTCCTGCGCATAACCCTTTGCAACAAGCCTAGCCTTATACCTGTCAACTGTACCATCAGGTTTACGCTTCAGCTTGTATACCCACTTAGTGCCAATGGCCTTCTTGCCAGGAGGCAAGTCACATAAAGACCATGTACCATTCTTCATTATAGCATCATATTCAGATTGCATAGCAGCCATCCAATTTTCTAAATTTTGTGCTTCATCAAAAGAAACAGGTTCATTCTCATCACAGAGACTAGATGCAGCCATAGCATAGCAATCTGATGCAAAGGAGGTACTATGAGAGCCTGAACGAGTACGATATGACAAAGGTGCATCTAATTTGCTGTCACGCAAAGTCTGCACCAGCCATTTTGGCATAGTTTTTGCCTGTTCAATATCAGCTCTCTCATCAACAAGTGCATCATGTAAATCTGCATCAGAAATGGAATGATCTACATCATCATATGAAACCTGCAAAGGCTGAGAAGTGGCCTCATTAGGACCAACGCTAGCCTGTCCACCTGTAAAAAGAGGCATCAAAGTATCATACATGTCTTTGGAGCTAACAGATGTCTCCTTAGTACATGAAAGCAATGGCTGAATAGCATCTTCCACAAAGACAACATCACGGCTAACCAGAATGCGTTTAGTCTGTGGATGATACAGACGATAGCCTTTACTTTCAGAACTGTACCCAACAAAAATACATTTTACTGCCTTATCATCCAATTTTCTGCGATGTTGTTCAGGCACTAATGCATATGCCAAACAACCAAAAACACGCAGATGAGCAACAAATGGCTTGCGGTCATGCCAAGCCTCATATGGAGTGATAGACTGCAACGCTTTCGTGGGACACCTATTCAGTACATATGCTGCACACATGACAGCCTCAACCAGAAACTATGTGGTAAAGCCTGACTTTTGACCATGCACCTCGCCATCTCCATGAGTGACCTGTTCTTTCGTTCAGCAACTCCATTCTGTTGAGGTGTATACGGCACTGTACACTGGTGTTTTATCCCACGTTCAGCCAGAAATGCATTAAAGTCTGAAGACATATATTCCCCCCCTCGATCAGAACGGAGGGTGCCCATTTTACATGCTGACAGGTTTTCAGCCAAAACCAAAAACTGTTTGAAGCACAGGAACACTTCGGACTTTGCTTTGAGTGGATATACCCATGCATGCCTGGAAAAATCATCAATGAAAGTCACGAAGTAAAGGTAATTTCCAAAAAGGGTGTCTGCATAGGACCACAGACATCACTATGTACAAGCTGCAATTTCTGCATAGCTCGAACTGAACCATCTTTTGGAAAGGAAGAACGCTGCATTTTGCCCAAAATACAGCCTTCACAAACATGTTTTCCAGGTGCCTCAAGTTTGGGCAAAGAGGACACCATTTCAGATTTCTGCAGGCGTAACAAACTAGCAAAATTCAGATGACCAAAGCGTGCATGCCAAAGCTTTGCATCTGACATAGCCTGAGAATCATGAACTGCACATGTCGAATCATTCACAGATTTTTCATAGTCTATGAGCTTATACAGCCCACCACATAAAATGCCAGAAGCAATAATCACATCGCCATTTGAGAGATCATGGACTGCACACCTGTCATCAACGAATTTCACAACCAAGCCAATCTTGGCTAATGCAGAAACTGATAACAGGTTCTTTTTGATCCCTGGCACAAATAAAGCATCTGATAAAGTGAAAGAACTACCATCAGCAGTAGTCAGAATGATCTTACCAACTCCCATAACAGGATAAGAGGAGTTATTGGCGCATGTGACAGTATTCCCTGTAGGGGCAGGCTCGAGTGAAGAGAAGAAACTGCGCTGTGAGGTAATATGTTTGGTTGCCCCACTGTCAAAGTACCAAACATCTGAGTCTACTGCAGACATGCACTGATCATGAGAAGATGGGTCAAAACTGCAGACAGTAGTAAACGCCCATTCTTCTTCCTGCACAAGATTTGCAGACTCTGTTTTTGGTGTAGAGGCCTCTGCAACAACCATTCCAGCCTCTTTCTTCTTTGCCTCTTTAGCAGCTAGTTTTGGACAGTTCTTTATAATATGATCATTTCCTTTACAGTACTTGCAGAACAATTTCTGCTTTTCTGATTTCTTCTCATCTTTATCCTGGTTCTTCGATTGTGCAGCATTTGCAGATTTCTGCTTACTGGTAGAAGAGCTCCATTTTCCTTTGCCCTTCTGACTAGCCAGGAAAGCTTGATCTGCAACACGCATAATGGACCTGTTCTGCCTGGACTGATCTTCCTGCAACAGAACAGAGACTAATTCCTCAAATGACAAGGCATTCGGATTGCCTTTCATCATCAATCGAAGAGTAGAGGCAAAACTCTGATATGAATCAGGAAGGCCATTCAGAACGGTCTGCACAAGTGAGCTATCTGGTATAACCTCATCAGCAGAAATCAATTGTTCCTTCATGTCTTTGATCTTTGTAAGAAAACTGTCCATCGAATCACCTTCATTCATGTGCTCACTCTCCAACTGTTTTCGGAGGTAAGCAACACGAGCCTCATTCCTAGCCTGGTACAAAGTGGTAAGTGTATCCCAAGCATCCTTTGCTGTTCTGCAAGAGCGAATGTGAGGAATAATGGCACGTTTGACAGACAAAGCTATCAATGCATGTGCCTGGGCATCTCTGCCATCCCAACGAATCTGCTCTGCAGTAGGTGCAACAGAAACAGCAGCACGAACAGGAATCTGCGGAATATCATCTTCGACACCATCTTCATCAACTCCAACACCTGTATTTGCAGTACCTGTCGTTACAAGTGTAACAGGACGTCTTTCAACACCCTGCACAATGTTCCACAATCCTTTTGCAACCAGTACATGTCGCATCATATAAGCCCATAATGGGTAGCTGGTACCATCCAACTTATCCTCAACAACCAACATACGGAATACATCACTGCTTTCAGCCATGGCCGGTGACTAAAATACCTTGATGCAAAAAATTGACTGTATCTCAAAAAGTTGAACAGAACTGCCCAGACGAGTTCTGCTAGACCTGTAGCAGACTTCGAGACGCTTAAACTGGCGAACAGAAACTGGTATATACCTTTGGCACAAAAGGACGAAATAGCCTGCACAAGCACTGCGATAGTGCGTTCGGAGGCCGAAACAAGCTCAGATCGCGATTTCGGCACCACATAGCAAAGCTGTTTTGATCTCGGAAGCACCCTGAGTATGCTCACCAAATTTTGTGCAAATCTGAGACTGCAAACGAAGGAGTGTCGACGGCGCCCTAGAAGAAGCAACGACCTGCTCTGATACCAATTGTTGGAGTTAGACGTCTGCGGAAGCACGCGAACAGCACAAGGAAGAAGAAGAAGCTTGGAGCACAACACACAAGACTGAATGTATTACTAGAGAATGTACAAAGATAAGTAGCCCATTAGGGCAATAGGCGTATATACAAGCCGGGGGAAAAAAACCTCCTAAAGAGGGAAAAAAGTGCCCCGGCGGTCCTAGAGTGTTCACACACATCACTACCTAAATATATCAACAAATGGCTATCCTTCTTTCCTCTACTTTGTATCTTTTGAAATACTTAGGGGCTTCAAAATACTCTTTCATTTGTTCATGTTCATTTATTTTTCAACACTACAATAATGTGTCAATATATTTTGTTTGACACAAAGCTCTTCCTCCATCAACTTGCATGAATTGAATGCCCAGATAATGATGCAAATGCCCCAAATCTGACGTCTCAAATGAGGCATGCAAAGCAACCTTAAAATAAGCAATATGCTTCTCATTAGGACTAGTGAGCAGCATGTAATCAACATAGACAACAATGATTAGAAGCACTTCATTTGCACGCTTAACATATAAGGTGCTCTCAATTGGAATGCTCTCAAAACCATGTGAAATCAAGTGGGCATGTATCTTTTCATATCAAGCACGTGGTGCTTTCTTTGAACCATATAATGCCTTCTTCAACCTGCACACTTTGTTTTCATGCCCTTTGTGCACAAAACCATGGGGCTGAACCACATACACTTCTTCATGTAAGTCACCATTCAGAAATGTTGTTTTAATATCCAACTGATATACATTCCAACCACGATGAGTTCCAACTGCACAAATGCTATGATCAACAATCATTCAACATGTGGGAGCAAAGGTCTCATCAAAATCAATGCCTCTTTCTTGAGCATAACCTTTTGCAACGAGCCTAGCCTTATACCTATCAACTCTTCCATCAGGCTTAGTCTTCAGCTTGTATACCCATTTAGTACCAATGGCCTTTTTGCTAGGAGGAAAATCACATAAAGACTAGGTACCATTCTTCATAATAGCATCATATTGAGATTGCATAGAAGCCATCCAATTTTCTGATGTTGTGCTTCATCAACAGAAACATGCTCATTCTCATCACAAGGACTAGAGGCAACCATTGCATAGCAATCTGATGCAAAGGAGGCACTATGAGATCCTGAACGAGTACGATATGACAAATATGCATCTAATTTGATATCCTGCAAAGTTTGCACTAATCATTCAGGCATAGTTTTTGCCTCCTCTATATCAAGCCTCTCACCAACAAGTGCATCATGTAAATCGACATCATAAATGGAATGATTTGCATCATCATGTGGAACTTGTAAAGATTGAGAAATCACCTCATTTGGAATTGCACCTGACTGTCCACTTGTAAAACGATGCAGCAAAGTGTCATACACATTTTTGGAGCTAATTGATGTCTCCTTAGTACATGAAAGTAATGGCTGAATTGCATCTTCCACAAAAACAACATCATGACAATGCTTTGGTGGGACACCTGTTAAGTACATATTCCACACACATAACAACCTCAAGCTAGAAGCTACGTAGTAAAGCCTGACTTTTGACCATACACCTTGCCATTTCCATGAGTGACATGTTCTTTCTTTCAGAAAATCCATTTTGTTGAGGTGTATGCGGCACTATACACTGATGTTTTATTCGACATTCATCCAGAAATGCAAATTAGAAGACATGTATTCCCCCACTCGATCAGAATGGAGGATGTCCACTTTGCATGCTGACAAAATTTAAGACAAAACCAAAAACTATTTGAAGCACATAAACACGTCCGACTTTGCTTTTGGTGGATACAGCCATGCATGCCTCGAAAAGTCATCAATGAAAGTCACGAAGTAAAGGTAGTTCCCAAAAGAAGGTGTCTTCATAGAACCACAAACATCACTGTGAACAAGCTGCAATTTCGGAGTAGCTTAAACAGAACCATCTTTTGGAAAGAAGGAACACTACATTTTGCCCAAAATACAACCTTCACAAACATGTTTACAAGGTGCCTCAAGTTTGGGTAGAGAGGACACCATTTCGTATTTCTACAGGCATAACAAACTACCAAAAAAATTCAGATGACCAAAGGGTGCATGTCAAAGCTTTGCATCTAATATAGCCTGAGAATCTTGAACTTCACATGCTGAATCATTCACAGATTTTGCATAATCTATGATCTTATACATCCCATGACATAAAATGCTAGAAGCAATAATGATGTAGGTGTATCCAAAACATCCTTAGTTTTTTTTCAAGAGCGAATGTGCGGGATACTAGTATGTTTGACAAAAAAAGCTATCAATGCATGTGTTTGAGCATCTTTGCTATCCCAACGAAGTTGCTCTATAGTAGGTGCAATAGGAACCACACCACGAACAAGAATTTGAAGATCATCATCTTCAATGCCATCTGCATCACCTTCAACAACTGTATCCCCTATTCTTGTGGGATACAGGGGGTCCCATGGGTACTATGCCCTTCCTTGTATAGTTGCAATTTCAAAGTTAAAGTCTGGAGGAGTAGGCCTCGGCTGAACCTCCATTTAAAAATAAAATAAAATTGTATTTACAGGTGTAGTAGGTCGTTTTTCAACACCCTGCATAATATTCCATGGTCCATTTGCAACCAATACATGACACATCATCTATGCTCATAATGGGTAATTGGTACCATCCAACTTATCCTCAACATCCAACAAATGGAATACATCATTACTTTTAGCCATGACCACTCATTAAAATACCCTAATGTAGAAAAATGATTGTATCTCAAAAAGTTGAACAAAACTACCTTATCAAGTTCTATTAAACCTATAGTAGACTTCGAGGTGCTTATATTGGTGAACCAAAACCTGTATATATGTTTGGCGCAAAATGATAAAATTACCTACACAGGCACTACAACAGTGCGTTCGGAGGTTGATACGAGCTTAGATTACGATTTTGACATGACACAACGAATCCATTTTGAACTCCTAACTAGCCTGAGTATGCTCACCAATTTTCATGAGATTTTGAGAATGTGATTGAAGGGGTGTTGAAAATGCCCTAAATGAAGCCACGACCTACTCTGATACCAATTGTTGGAGTTTGGGGTCTATAGAAGCATGGGAACAACACAAGGAAGAAGAAGCTTGGAGCACAACACACAATACTGAATGTATTACCAAGTGAATGGCAAAGATAAGTAACTCGTTAGGATTATAGGCATATATACAAGTTGGGGAGGAAAAACCTCCTAAAGAGGGAAAAAAGTGCCTTGGTGGTCCTAAGTGTGTTCACACACATAACTATTGAAATATGTCAATAGATATATTGATCTTGCTTATGAGCCTACACAAAATTATTTTACAAATTGTTTCAAAAAGGCTCTTCAACATGAAAGCTTGGGAGCTTTTCATAAATTTTTGTAATTAGTCTCTCTTTCACATTGCACACAATCCACATAGCTTCACACTTCCTTATAGATGAGTGCCAATTCCTTGTTCTCTACACCATTTCAAGAGGGGATTTTTTAGTATATCTTTGTAGTGATATGTGGAACATCTTGGAATAGATAAAAACTCTAATTGGTCATCATACTTTTTGATGGCCATTTTTTTTAACAATGTACACAAAAATGCTTCAATGCTTTAGTCTTAAATTATACAAACAATAAAGGGTAAAAACACCTTATCTATAGCAAGCACTTGAAGTTCCAAAGCATTGTTAGGAAAGTGTCACATGTATATAATTGTTTTCTTGCCATGAAAACCAATAAATAAAGCTTCAATTATGGTCATTGTTGTCCTATCGAGTAATATGGCTCACTTCGGCCTCTTTAAGTTTTCAAAATAGTACTTCAAGTTTCAACAAGGTCAATTTTTTCAATGTTGGCCAAAAAAAAGTGAAAGTTTCTCTAATCTTGTGCACCTTGTTGAAAATATGATACCATGTTCAAGAAAAAGAATAAACCAAGAGGTTTTCAATGCTAAAATAATGTCTAAAAGCCTTCAAAAAACCCCAAAAGCATGTGTGTGTACTCTCTTGAGTATACCTCAGAGATGAGTCAAGTAAGAGTTCAAAGATAAAATTTATGGTGACAAAAATTCAA